>WURV02103657.1:0-19988 GCA_011762755.2 Epimenia babai | reverse complement strand
GGCCTTGAGGGCGTAGAGGACCTCGGTACCGAGAAGGTCCCGGACTTTTAGTGCTCGCTGCCGCATGCCCTCGCCGTCATAGGCGTACAGCGGGGTTCCGAAGCGATCGGTCAGTTCTCCGACCGGGATGCCACCGACATGGAGTGAGCCTTGATCGCCTTCGAGCCAGGGTGCGAGGAGGTCCTCGGGCACTGCTCCGGTGGAACCGTTCATGCGCGGACTCTATCAGCCCGGGTCCTTGCCCCAGCCCCCGTTCGGGGCATCTGCCCAATCGGGTTCCTTCCCCTTTTCGTTCGGGCCTTCCTCGGTCGATGTCCGCGATGGCATGGGAGCCTGGCTCCTTGCCCTCGGAGTCCCTGGCCGGGTAGAACCCCGACCTCGGAGCCGAAGGGATCCAAGGAGATCCCTCGGTGGGAGTGAATCCGGCCTTCGGGTCGGATGCATTGGGGAATGCAGATGAAGAGATGGGTACTCGGCCTCGTGCCGGTGCTCTGCCTGCTGGCAGGGACACTCGCACACAGGCCTCTCGGATCGTCTGGCAGCCGGACGACAAGCACACCGGACAGTCCAACGCCTTTCCTTGGGGAAGCGATGGCATCCGATACCAGACCATCGTCCCGGCCTCCAGGATCGGAGTCGGTCCTTCGCTGATCCAGGACATCATGGTCTCGGGGGTCACCGTGCCGACCGAGATCCAGTACACGGATCTCGAGATCCGGATGGGGACCACGGACCGGACGACGCCGACCAAGGACTGGAAGGCGAACAACCCGACGCCGACGACGGTGTACCGCGGTCCCTTGCGCGTGCGCTTCGTGCCCAAGCGCTGGAACGGGATCGGGCTTCCTCGTCCGTACCTGTTCAAGCCCTCGGGAAAACGGGCCCATCTCTGCATCGAGATCATCGTCTGGAAGGCACTGATCCCCTCCGAGGGGCCGACCAACTTCTACTACCCGCAGAGCGACAAGAGTATCTCGCGTGCCTACCTCTATCGCTGGGTGCAGAACGGCGGGAGCAGCAAGGTCACGTCACCGGACGTATCGACGAGCGCAGGGAGCAAGTTCGGTCTCAAGCTCGAGGGAGGTGGCTTCGTCCCGGTGGGCTTCGGCTGTCGGGCCTCGGGCCAGACCGGACCGATGATGATGCTGACCGGTGTCGACCCCAAGCAGGGTGGCAAGACGGTCGTGGCCCTGGCCGGAGGCAATCCGGGGAGCACCGCCCTCCTGGTGCACGGCAAAAGCCTCGGACGCTTCGGAGGCCTGCAGCTGCCCCTGGACCTGAGTCCGGCTGGTGCACCCTTCTGCGTGATCTGGACCAATGTCGTCGCGGCCATCCCGGTCACCTGCGACCAGAACGGTTCGGCGAGCTACACGATCGACGTGCCGCCCCTGACCGTCGGCTACCGGGTGCATCTGCAGTGGTGGCTCAAGGACGCCAAGGCCAACAAGCTCGGTTGGGTGACCTCGGACTACACGACAATGATCATCGGCCGCTGAGGAGAGGGGCTCGGGCCGAAGCTCCCCAGGCTCCGTGGGCCTGGGCCCGGCTCTCGGGCCCTTGGCACCACCGGGCTTCCGTGCTTCGTGGTCCCGAAGCATCCAGGACTCAGCGCTTCAACACGAGTCCGAGGCCGAGCAGGACACCCAGCGCCGCGATGCCGAAGCCCGCGTCGAGCCTCTCTTCGAGCAGCAGGACCCCGGCAAGACCGGCGATCAGCGGCTGCAGGTAGATGAAGAAGGCCGTCGTCGAAGCCTCGAGTCTCGCAAGTGCGAAGAGGTTGAGCAGGTAGGCCAGCACGGTCGGGCCGACCAGCACGTACAGCAGCGAGGTACGGGCCGCCGGAGTGGACAGGGGCCAGAGATCCGCTCCGCCGGTGAAGAAGGGCAGGGGCCAGAGGCTCAGCGCGTAGATCCAGAACAGCAGGGGCAGGGTGCCGTAGCGCCGCGTCATCGGCTTGGACAGGATCAGGTAGGCCGAGTACGAGAGCGCATTGAGGGCCATCAGCAGGTTGCCGGTGTGCAGGCCCTGGCCTTCGCGGAACAGGATCCCGCCGAGCCCGAGCAGGGCCAACCCGATGCCCATGGCCCGACGGGGGACGAACCGCTCCTGCCTCGCGAGCAGTGCCAGCGTGTACGTGAAGACCGGGATCAGCGCCATCAGCACGCCGGCGTCGCTGGCACGACTCCTTGCGAGTCCCTTGACGAAGAGCAGCTGGTTGAGGAATACGCCGAACAGGGCCAGGAGCTGGAGGCGTGCCAGGTCCTTCCAGTCCGGAACGATGCTCCGACCTTCGCGTAGGACCGCCATCAGTCCGAGCAGCGCCGTCCCGAAGAGGATGCGCCAGGTCGCGACGGCCTCGGGGGAGAAGCTCTCGAAGCTGAGTCTCCCGAAGACCGGGAAGAGGCCGAAGAGCAGCTGCACGAACAGCAGGGCCAGCAGTCCCTGTCTTCGTGCCTGGGGATCGGTCTCGAGGGTCGAGGGTTGCATGGAACGGAGCAGGGTCCAGGGAAGAGGAAGACCGGGCACTGAGGCCCCTTGCAGCTATGGCGCGATCGGACATTCTTGGAGAGCAGAGGAAGCCGGGCGAGCGCTTTGCGCGAAGTCCCCAGGGATCGGGGTTCCCATGGCCTGCAGGGTCCGGAGAATCCCTCCCTTGCCCAGGTTCCCGACCCTAGGAGAACGAGGCCCACATGCGGATCGGCGTCCCGAAGGAGTCTGATTCCACCGAAACCCGCGTTGCCATGACGCCGGAGATCCTCGCCCGCTACGGGAAGAAGGAAGGGGTGGAAGTCCTGATCGAATCCGGCCTCGGCGAATCCTGCCGTTGGAGCGACCAGGAGTACATCGAGGCGGGTGCGACCGTGGCCGGCAGCCGGGCCGAACTGCTCGGCAGCGCCGATTGCATCCTGCGTGTCGGCAAGCCGCCACGCGCCGAGGTCGCCGAGATGAAGGAGGGGGCCCTGCACCTCTCCTTCCTCGATCCCTTCGGCGAGCGGGAACTCGTCGATGCGATGCGCGAGCGGAGGCTCACGGCCGTCTCGGTCGAGATGTTCCCGCGCTCGACCCGCGCGCAGAAGATGGACGCCCTGTCGAGCCAGCACTCGATCGCCGGCTACTACATGGTCGTCCATGCCTCCGAACTGCTCGACAAGATCTTCCCGATGATGATGACGCCGGCCGGGACGATCCAGCCGGCGCGGGTCTTCGTGATCGGGGCCGGGGTCGCCGGGCTGCAGGCCATCGCCACGGCCAAGCGCATGGGCGCACGGGTCGAGGCCTTCGACACGCGGCCGGTCGTCAAGGAGCAGGTCGAAAGCCTCGGGGGACGTTTTGTCGAGATCGACCTGGGCGAGACCGGCCAGACCGACCAGGGCTACGCCAAGGAGCTCACGGACGAGCAGAAGGCCAAGCAGCTCGAGGGCATGAAGCAGCACTGCGCCCAGGCCGATGTCGTCATCACGACGGCCCAGCTCTTCGGGAGGCCGGCCCCGACCGTGGTTACGGCCGACATGGTCTCGGCCATGAAACCGGGCTCGGTCGTCGTCGACTACGCGGTGCAGACCGGAGGCAACGTCGAGGGCAGCCAGCCCGGACGGACCGTCGAGATCGGCGGGGTCCGGGTCGTCGGGCTCGCCAACTACCCCGGCCAGATGGCCGCGGACGCGAGCCGGATGTACGCGAACAACCTCTACAACTTCATCGACGAGTTCTGGGACGGCGAGGCCAAGGAGCTGCGGCTCGATCTCGAGGACGAGATCCTCGCCTCCTCTGTGGTGGCCCACGAACGAGACTTCGTCAGCGCGATGATCCGCAAGGCCTACGGCCTCGAGGAGGTGGCCTCGTGAAGGAAATCGAACTCCTGGCCTTCCTGTTCCTGCTGGCCCTGTTCCTCGGGCTTGAGCTGATCTCCAAGGTTCCGCAGAAACTGCACACGCCGCTGATGTCGGGCTCCAACGCGATCTCGGGCATCACGCTGGTCGGGGCCATGGTCCTGGCCTCGCAGACCGGAGCGCCGACCCTGGCCCTGATCCTCGGCACGGCGGCCGTGACCTTCGCGGCCATCAACGTCGTCGGCGGCTACATCGTCACCGACCGCATGCTCGAGATGTTCAAGAGCAAGGACGAGGAGGGCGGCAAGTGAGCTTCCTCGTCACCCTGCTCTACCTCGCGGCCGGGGTCTGCTTCATCCTCGGCCTCAAGCTGCTCGGCAAGACCCACACGGCGCGCAAGGGCAACCTGATCTCGGCCCTGGGCATGGGCATCGCCGTCGTCGGCACGGTGCTCAAGATCTACAGCGATCGGCCGGAGCTCTTCGGCTTCGACAAGCTGCAGTTCATCCTGATCGGCGCCGTGCTCGGTGCCATGGTCGGCATCCCGGCCGCACGGCTCGTCAAGATGACCGCGATGCCGGAGATGGTGGCCCTGTTCAACGGTTTCGGCGGCATCGCTTCGCTGCTGGTCGGTTGGTCCCAGGTCCAGGTCGGCATCTGGAGTGCGGGAGATGGGGGGATCGAGGGCTGGGCGACTTCGGTCTCGGGCTTCACGCTCGCGACGATCTACCTGGCCGTGCTGATCGGTGGCCTGACCTTCACGGGCTCGCTCGTGGCCTACGGCAAGCTCTCCGAGCGGATCACGGGCAAGCCGGTCCTCTACTCGGGCCAGAACCTCGTCAATGGCCTGCTGCTGCTCGCGGCCATCGGCTTGGGCATCGGCTACGTGCTGGCCCCGGACGGTCCGATCCTGTTCGGCATCGGCACCTTGTTGGCATTGGCGCTCGGCGTCGCGGCCGTGATCCCGATCGGCGGGGCCGACATGCCGGTCGTGATCTCGCTGCTCAACAGCTACTCGGGTCTGGCAGCCTGTGCGGCCGGTTTCGCGGTCGGCAACACGCTGCTGATCTCCACCGGTGCCCTGGTCGGTGCCTCGGGGATCATCCTGACCAAGATCATGTGCAAGGCCATGAACCGCAGCCTGGCCAACGTGCTGTTCTCCGGCTTCGGGGCCACGGGCTCGGGCGGCGGGGACAAGCGCGAGTTCGGCGACGCCAAGTCGATGAGTCCCGAGGATGCCTACTACATCCTCGAGGCCGCGCAGTCGGTGGTCTTCATCCCCGGATACGGCATGGCGGTGGCCCAGGCCCAGCACGCCTGCAAGGAGCTCTCGGACCTGCTCGAGCGCAACGGCGCCGAGGTCAAGTTCGCGGTCCATCCGGTGGCCGGCCGCATGCCGGGCCACATGAACGTCCTGCTGGCCGAGGCCAACGTGCCCTACGAGCAGCTGGCCGAGATGGAGGACATCAACCCGGTCATCGAGAACTACGACGTGGCGATCGTGCTCGGTGCCAACGACGTCGTGAACCCCGATGCCCGGACCGAGGAGTCCTCGCCGATCTACGGCATGCCGATCATCGATGCCGACAAGGTGCGGACGGTCTTCGTGCTCAAGCGTTCGCTCGGGGCGGGATTCGCCGGGATCCCCAACCCGCTCTTCTACCTCGACAACAGCTACATGATCTTCGGCGACGCCAAGAAGACCCTCGAGTCGATGGTGGCCGAGTTCAAGGAAGCCGTCGCGGCCTGAGACCGCTCGAGGGCGCCCGCATGACCGCCCTGCTGGAGGAACTGACGCGGCTCTACCTCGAGCCGCATCGGCAGTACCACGGCCTCGACCACGTGGCCGAGCTGCTGATGCTCGGTCGCGGCCTCGGTCTCGATCGCGAGCAGGAGATGGCGATCTGGTTCCACGACGCCATCTACGAGGTGCCGCCGGACTGCAACGAGGAGCGGTCGGCGGAGCTGGCGCAGCGGCGCTTGGGCGAAGCCGGCTGGGATGCCGAGGCCTGCGGGCGCGTCGCGCAGATGATCCGGGACACGGCCGGCCATGTGCCCTCGATTCCCCAGAGCGAGCTCGTCATCGACCTGGACTCTCGCTCCTGGCCTGCGACTGGCCGCGCTGGCTGCTGAACACGGATCGGCTGCGTCGGGAGTACGCCAACGTCTCGGACGAGGCCTGGGAGGCCGGCCGTCTGCGCTTCCTCGAAGGGATGCTGGCGCGGGAACGGATCTACTGGAGCGAATGGGGGAGGGGTCTCGAGGCAGGGGCGCGAGCCAACCTCCAGCGGGCGATCGACGAGGCCTGAGCAGGGGGCGGCTCAGCGTTGCTTGGTCCCCGTGCCCTTGTCCATTCCCGCCTCCGGGTCCCTGTCCGTCCCGATGCCCTTGCCCGTGCCATCCCCAGGGCGGTGCTTGTTCTTGGCCTTGGGCGGGAGCAGACGCAGGGCCAGCTCGAGCTCCTGGCGGGCCAGGCTGCAGATCCCGGTCTTCTCCTCGCAGATCCAGTAGACCAGGTAGCCATCGAGCCGCAGCTCGCAGCCCTTCTCGACGACTGGCACGCGCAGCTCGAGTTCGAGGTGGCGTTCGCCCTTGGAGTCCTTTCGCTCGGCCGGGATCGCATGCAGCCTCTTGGAGAGAAGGAGGCCCTCGGGAGGATCCAGCCAGAGCCGGGGTGGTCCTGCTTCGTCGTCGAAGCGGACCCCGAGCCTCGGATCGGGGATCAGGCGCAGATGCAGGGTCGCATGCTGGCCGCTCCGGACCGGTCTGGGGGCCAGGGTGGCCTCGATCCGCAGCCATCCCTTCTTGTCCACGGCGATCGCCTTGTCCGGATCGGGCTCGTGCTCCTCGGCCTCGGTCGCCTCGAGCGCCGTACGGGACCTGCCGGCCAGCTCGTTGCCCCGAGGCTCGATCCGGAGCGGGGGCGGTGTCTCGCCACGTGTGCGGATCTCGCTGCGGGCACGGGCCACCCAGTCATAGAAGGGGTAGGGCTTGTCGAGACGCGGACCGTACTGCTGGAGGCGACGCCGGTAGATGTAGTTGTGCGGATCCTTGGCGATGGCCTGGGTCCAGGCGTCCACGGCGGCCTGGAAGTCCCCGGCACGTGCCCGCTCGGAGTCATGGCGCGCGCGAAGCGCGCAGCCGAGTCGGAACCAGAGACGGGCGTCGCCGGGTCTTCCTGCCGTGGCCTCGGCCCAGAGGCGGGCGGCGCGGTCGAGATCTCCGTTCAGGAAGGAACGAACCGCTTCGTTCTCATCCGGAGGGTGGGCCTCGGTCTTCGGGGCCTCGAAGGACACGCCCAGGAAGAGATCACGGATCCACGCGTCCCGGGGTCTGTTCGCCCGGAGCAGCCCATGCTCGTCGAGGGCCCAGAGCATCGGGACCGCGTGCACCCCGAGTCGATTGGCCCTGTCCACGAGGATCGGCATGTCGATCCGCTTCCATCGCAGGAACAGTCGGCATCGATCGGCATGCTGCTCCTGGATCAGACCGACGAGGACGAGCCTGCCCTCGTCGCGGAGTTTGCGATAGCGCTCGTACCACACGGGCACCTTGCGTCGGCAGCCCGCTCACCAGGAGGCGAACTGGATCAGCAGGATCTTCTTGCCCCCCCAGCGGGCGAGCGTGGCGGTCTCGCCGTTCTTCCCGTCGAGCAAGGGGAAGCGCAGTAGGGGGAAGGGCTGTCCCTGTTCCGGCCCCTGGGCAGCGGCCGGAGCGAGGGCGACGAGGCCTGCGGTCAGGCTGGCCAACATGGTGAGGTGGCGGGGTGCGGGCATCGGACTCCGAATCAGCGGGAAGGGAGCTCGAGGAGCTGGCTGAGCATCGGTGCCAGACCGTAGTCGAGACCGTCGTGGAAGCGCAGGTAGAGGCTGCCGTTGGGCGCCATCAGCAGGGTGTTGCCCCCGTGTCCGCTCATGAACGGGACCTGGTGCAGCTCGCCCCGATGGTGGTGGGGGAGGGTCCAGAGCGAGAGGTGGTAGAGCGGGGACTCCATGTCCTTGCTGCCGTCGACCGGAAGTCCCGGGGGGCCTTCCCCGCCCTTCTGCATGGCCTCGCGCAGCAGGCCGGCGTGCAGGATCTGCTTGCCCTCGTGCTGTCCCCCGCGTTGGAACAGCAGCCCGATCCGGGTCATCTCCTCGAGGGTCGGATAGAGCCCGTAGCCGAGGATGGCCTGGCCAGGGGCTCCGCCGGTCTCGGTCGTGCGCTGGATCGGCAGCCAAGGCGCACCGATCGGCGTGAAGACCTCCTCCTGGAGGATGCGTCCGATCTCGGCCTTGCGGCCGCGATGCTTGCGCACCCAGGCCTGCAGGGCCGTGGCCAGGACGAAGCTCGCCGTGGTCTGGTAGCGGAACCGTGCCCCCGGCTTCCAGGGCATCGGCTCCTGGTCGAGGGCCTCGCGGAGCTTGTCGACGGCCGCGTCCTCGAGGAGCCAGGGCTCGAAACGCTTGGAGACCTCGTCGGCGTTCCAGGTCTCGCGGTCGGGGTGCCAGCCAAGGCCGGTGCACATCGACAGGGCATGCCGGAAACGCACCTTCTTCCAGGCCCGAGGGGTCCGTACCCAGTCGCCGATCCTCTCCTCGAGCAGTGCCGGGCCGTGGACCTGTGCGAGTCGCAGCACCAGGGTCAGCAGGCCGGCACTCTTGGTCAACGAGAAGGCCGCATGCCGCATCCGATCGGGGTAGGGGCTACCCTCCTGGCGGTAGAGGCACCCCTCGAACCAGACCCCTGCCTGCGCCAGATGGCCGGGTTTCAGTCCTCGTCCAAAGGCGGCCAGGTCGAGGCTCTTGGCCTTGCAGAGCTGCGGCAGCTCTCCGAGGGGAAGCGACGACTCGCTGGCGACGTCCTTGCGCGCCTTCCCGGCACCCTTGGGTTCACGGTCGCTGAACGAACAGCGCAGCCAGCCCCGCAGGCGTCCCTGGAGCTCAGGCCAGCACTGCTCGAAGACCTGGATGCGCAGGCCACGGACCTTGCTCCCTCGATAGAGGAAGCAGCCCACGGCATTGAGGCAGCCGTTGCTGCGCTTGTGCGCGATCACGAAGGGGAAGCTGGCACGTAACCATCCCCGGTCGCCCTCCTCCTTCCAGATCCGGCCCGGTGAGAGGATCAGGTGCCAGGCACAGCCGGGATCCCTGTCGATCAACAGTCCGCGATCGATCGGGATCAGATCTCTGCCCCGGCTGGTGAAGCGCAGCCTGGCCTCGGGCAGCCGGGTGGCTCCCCAGGCCTCGAAGCGCGGGTTCGTGAACCGAAGCTTCCCTTTGGGGCCGAGCAGACGGAGGCTTCCGTTCAGTGGTTCGGCGGTCTGGATCTCGCCGGTCGGAAGGAAGGCCGCGGCCGGGAGCTCGGGCAGGGGAGCCTGCCCGACGAAGTCCTCGAATCGCAGGTGCTGACGCTCCCCTGCGTCGTCCTTCGATCGCTGTCCCTCTCCGTCCTTCGATCCCTGTTCCCCGCCGGGCCCGGATCGCCGCCCTTCGCCATCCTTCGATTGCAGTCCCTCTTCGGCATGGGACCACCCTCCCTGGTCGTCCTTCGATCCAGGGGCCTCACCGTCCTTCCACAACGCTTGTCTGTCGATCGGTGCTTCGCCTTCATCCCCCGGCAGAGCTTCGGCGAGGGCTGCGAACAGAGGAACTTGGAAGCAGAGCAGCAGGGCCAGGGGCTTCATCGTCTCGAGTACACGACCAGGGGACCGATGCGGGCCTCCAGACGATAGTGCTCCTCGGTCCATCCGAGCAGGGGATGGGACTGTTCGATCGCGTTCTCGATCCCGAGGAAGCAGTCCCACTCGAGGACCACCGTGTTGACCCGGGCGGCCTCGAGCCGGGGCACGAGCTCCTGTCCGAGGCTCCCGACAGGGTCCACCGGATAGGTCAGCCCGGGGTGGAACCAGAGCTGTCGATGGACCGGGATGCGCCCGAGGAGACAGTTGAGGAACTGCAGATCGGGGAAGAGCTTTCCCGGCCGGGCTTCGAGGACCCCGACCAGCTCCCGGAGCTCCGAGCCACGCAGGGCGAAGCGCGACCCCAGCGGCGTAGGCTCGGCCCAGGTGAAGCTCCGCCAACCCGGCCGCTCCAGGACCTGGAACGTCGGGGAGCCGGTGACCGGCTCCTGCATCTCGCGCGTCGCCCCGAAGCGCAACCCGTCGATCGCGAACAGGGTCGACCAGACGAGGAACCTCGGCAGTACGAGACTCGAACCGCCGCGAGCTTCGCGCAGGAGGACCGCGACCCAGAGAGGGACCATGCCGTAGCTGATCTCGGGATTCTGATTGGAGATCAGGATGGCCAGGAACTGCCCGATCGACAGTGCCAGTGCGATGAGGAAGCCCGCATGCGCCTGCGGACCGACGCGGGCCGCACGCAGTCCGATCGCCAAGGTGGCCAGCAAGGGGACGGCCAGCAGGAGGCGGGCGAGCAGGCTGCCGATCCCGAAGCGCTCGCCGAGCAACTCGAAGAAGCCGAACTGCTCCATACGCCAGGCCGACTCCTCGCGTGGCAGGACCCAGAAGTGCTGCCAGAAGCTCGCCGGTTCGGAGAACAGGAAGAGCCAGGCAAGGAAGAGCGCGACCCCGGGCAAGCTCCCGAGCAGCAGGGGCCGCCAGCTCCGCCAGCCAAGGATGCAGAGCGCGGGAGCGAAGAAGGCCGCGAGGCTCTGCTTGCTCAGGAAGCCGAGGACCCAGAGCTGCGGCCAGGGTAGCCCAGAGCATGCGGGCCCTGTCGGTGCCGGCGCCGGCCGAGAGCGCCCAGGCCGCGCCTGCGGCCCAGAGACATTGCTGAGCCTGCAGGTCGTGGTACGGTGTCCCGAAGGGTGGCTGCAGCCAGATCCCGACGAGGGTCGCGATCGCGAGCGGTGGCCAGGCTGGCCCGGGAAGCAGCTGACGCGCCAGGATCCAGGCACACAGCGTCGTGAAGGCGCCCCCGACCGAGGCCAGCCACAGAAACGAGTCGAATCCCGCACCGAAGAGCTGGAACCAGAGCCCCGTGAGCCAGAAGCCAGGCAGTCCGGGAGGGCGCGACGAAGTCGCGGTACGGCATCTGGCCCTGCGAGACGCACCAGCCCGCATCGAGACCCAGGCTCTGGTCGAGCGGGAAGAAGCCCTGTCCGCCGCCGACCTGGTTCCAGACCAGGGCCGCCAGGGCCACAAGTATCGGTGGCATGAGGGAAAGCAGGCGGCGGCCGTCCATGGCTCGGAAGGATAGACTCCGGTGGATCCGTTCATGCAGAGCAAAACCGAAACGAGCCTGGCCCTGGGAAGACCGTCACTGCGCGGTCATCTCGAGATCTGTCGCTTCGATCACTGGTTCAAGAACGTCTTCGTCCTGCCAGGTGTCGTCGCGGCCCTGGCCCTCGAGCCTTCGATCGACACGGCGGCCCTGGTCCCCAACCTCCTGCTCGGGGCCCTGGCCATCGGCTTCACGGCCAGCAGCAACTACACGGTCAACGAGATCCTCGATGCAGGCTACGACCGGCATCATCCGGTCAAGAAGGAGAGGCCGGTCCCATCGGGAAGGGTCTCCCTGCCCTGGGCCTGGGCGCAGTGGATCCTGCTCTTCCTTCTAGGGCTCGGACTCGGGCTGTCGGTCTCGCCCGCCTTCGCGGCCTGCCTCGCCGCGCTCTGGGTCATGGGTTGTGCCTACAACATCCCGCCGATCCGGACCAAGGAGGTCGCGTACCTCGACGTCATCTCGGAGGCCATCAACAATCCGATCCGTATGCTCGCGGGTTGGTTCCTGGCCCAGGCCACGATCGTGCCGCCGACCTCTCTGCTGCTCTCGTACTGGGCCTTCGGCTGCTTCTTCATGGCGCTCAAGCGCTACGCCGAGTTCCAGCGCATCGCCGACCCCGAGCGTGCGGCGGCCTATCGACGCAGCTTCGCGACCTACACGGCACGATCGCTGCTGACCTCGGTCGTGACCTACGCCTCGGCCGGGACCCTGTTCTTCGGCGCCTTCCTGATGCGCTATCGGATGGAGTTGGTGTTCAGCTTCCCGCTGATCGCCTGGGTGCTCGGAGAGTACTTCCACCTCGGTCTCCGCGAGGACAGCCCCGTGCAGCATCCCGAGCGGCTCTACCGCGAGCGCCGTCTGATGCTGGCCCTGATCGTCACGAGTCTCGTGATCGGCACCCTGCTCTTCGTCGAGATGCCCTGGCTCGGCGAGTTCTTCGTCAAGTCGAGGATCTGAAGTCGGCGGCTCGGCTGACGGGGAAGCTCGGTCCTGGATTTGGGCCAGGGATCAGCTTCGACCTTGCGGCGGTCGGTGATGCTTGGTCGATGATCGGAGATCGTGGATCTGCCACCAGGCGGAGGTGATCCGGAAACGGTCTGTATCTGATCCCGACCGATGATCGATGGCCGATCACAGGTGATCGATGGCTGATCGGCAAGGATCGATCCTCGATCGCCGCTGGCCGACGGTCCGTGAGCCCCGACCGAGGACCCATGACCGTCGGTCGAGGATCCGAGCTCATGCACCGTCGGTCGAGGATCCCGATCAACGGTCGATGCCAGGCTTCCACGGCCCGGTCGGCAGGGGCGAGCGATCCTTGCTCGGGTCCGGGAACCAGGGTCTGCTTCGAGCCAGCAGCCTGTCGGGATCCTCGGGGTCCGGGATCACGGCGATCCAGGCTTCCTGCGCCGAAGGCAGGGGCCCTTGCGGGTCGATCGTTCCCAGACGGCCCTCGGAATCCAGGCGCGAGCGCGCCCGGATCGCCTTGTTCCGATCCTCGGCGACGCGGATCGGCAGCGGTTGTCCTCCCCAGACCAGGGGTTCGCGCTCTTCGTACGGACCGGCGAGCCAGAGGACCACGGCCCCGCGCCGTCCGGCTCCAGCCTCGAGGGTCGGAAGCCTTTCGCCCCTCGGAACCAGGCGGATCTCCGGTGCCCTGAGTTCCTGGATCCTGAGTACGTCGCGGTTCTCGATCCAATGTGGGTCCAGGGTCTCGAGCTGGGGATCGAAGCGATGCCTCAGGCCCTCGGCTGGTCTCTCTGCCCTGGTGACCAGGCGGAAACCACGGAGCGGCAGCCAACTTCGGAAGGGCAGCATGCCCGACTCGTTGCTGATCAGGACCAGGTCCCCGCGGGCTTCCAGGGACCGGAGGATCTCGCCCTCGCAGCTTCGCCAGTCCCTCGCCCAGGAGTCGAAGCCCGAGGGTGCCGCACCGTACTTGACCGAGAGCACCCGGGGGCGGTCCTCGGGAAGGACCGGGATCGCAGGATGGAGCCCGGGGTGTGTGATCAACAGGCGCATCGGATGAGCCGTCTGCGTCCCGAGCAGGAGCACCGCATCGCAGGGCTCCTCGCGCAAACCTTGGGCGACCATGTCCCGAGCGGCAGCTTCGACGAAGTGGATCCGGGCCCGGAGCGCGGGAAGGATCTTGGCGGCCTGCCAGCCCTGGGCGCAAAGGAGCAGCGGGAGGAGGCAGAGGCTCGCACGGTCCACGAGTCGCATCGGCAGGGCGAGCAGCAGCAGTGGCAGGCCCTGCACGAGGAGGATCTGCACGGGCAGCGTGAAGCGGAATTCCATGCTGGCCCGATTGCCCAGCAGGAAGAGCGTGTACGGAAGCAGGCTCAGCAGCAGGAAGCCGGGCAGGACCAAGGCCCTTCGTGGATCGATCCGCAGGGCTCGCAGAGCCATGCATAGGGCCCAGAACCAGCCACAGACCGCCAACAGGAAACTGAACAGGCCCAGGCCATGGGCCGAGAGCCGCGTCCAGGTCACGACGAGGGTCGGTGCCCGCGAGATGCGGTGCAAGCCCAGGTTGTCCTCGCTGCGGCCGAAGTGCCGCTCGAAGAACTCCGCGGGCCCGTGCTCGAGGATCCAGCTGCCGTAGATCCCGCCGAGCAGCAGGAGCGGACCGAGCAGGAGCAGGGGATGGAGGGCTCGCCGCCCGAGGGGGCGAAGGCCCCGCAACAGGAGCAGCGTCCAGATCGGTACGAACAGGAGCGCGCCGGGCCGGAACAGGAAGGCCGCGCTGCCGAGCGTGAGACCCCAGGCTGCCCGGCGCCTTCGGTCCTGGTCACGATCCTCGTACGCGAAGCCGAGGAGCACGCAGGTCGTGATCCCGGCCAGGGCATGCCCCGACACGTCCGAGAGGATCTCCTGACCATGCCAGAGCAGCCCCGGCAGCGTCGCCGTGGCGAGGCCGGCGATCCAGGCCGGCCCCTTACGTCCCCCGATCCGGAACCAGGTGCTGGCGATCATCCAGGCCAGCAGACCATGCATGAGGAAGTTGAGCAGCTGGATGGCCGCGGAGGGATCGGTCCAGCCGGTCAGCGGTCGACCGAGCCGGAACAGTCCCCAGGAGGTCAGCACGTGCAGTGGGTGGGACCACTCGAGAGGAGGGAGCGGCAGGCTTCCCTCGCGGTCCAGCTGGAGGACGGACTCGCGATAGGCCGGGGCATCGCCACTCCCCGAGGAGTCGGCGAGGAAGAGGATCCCGACGAGGACCGGGAGCAGGACCAACACCCAGAAGGCGGGCAGTTTCGTTCGTGCTGAGGCTTCCATGGGCTCGGCCCCGAAGGCCTCGGATCGCCCTCGGCTCAGTGGGCCTGGATCTTGGTCAGGTGGAGGTCGGTGATCTGGCCCTGGCCTGTCGGGAACAGCGAGCGTTCCAGGAGCTCGAGGAAGGCGGTCTCGATCGTCTCCCGGAGGCCGGGGTTGGTCAGATGGTCCTTGTCCATGGCCGCGAAGAACTCATGGGCGCTGGCCTCAAAGACCTGGAGCCGTTTGGCGACCATCTCGTTGCCACCGTACGAGGGATAGGCCGCATAGTCGAACCTGTACTCGAGTCGCACGCTCTGATCCTGGCGCTTGCGCGGATGCAGGAAGAGGTTCATCGGCTCGGGCCAGGTGCCGGGCACCATGGACTCGGCGCGGACCGGGGGGCCCTCCACCGGCTCGTTTCCGAGACTCATCAGCCCGGCACCACCGAGGGTCAGGAGGGCGAGGGCCAGGGTGATCGGGAGCAGCTTGCTGCTCGATTCCTGCTCTACTGGCTTGGCGCGGGCGATCGGGCTCATGGAACCGGTCCTCGGATAGGGAGCTCGTCGTCGGACTGCTCCTCCTACATCGGTCGCCGGCCGGCCCGGGGGAGAGGCGGATCGCGGTGCGTCCACGAGTTCCATGAGACCGGGGCCTGCGAGCCGAGCGCCTCGGATCGGGCTCCCGTCGGCGGGCCCTCCTAGCTCACCGACTCAGGGCCGTGTCGCTCGCGGCTCCACGGGATCGGCTGAGGAAACCGGCCTCGAGCTGCTCCCAGGGGCCCTCCTGTCGGCGTGCCAGATCGAAGCAGGCACGATGGCGGCGCGGGACCAGGAACAGGGACTCACCGGCCGTGATGCGTTGGAGATCCAGGCCGGCCTCGGGCTCGTTGCCCGGACGAAGGCGCAGCAGTCCCTCAGAGACCTCGACGCGACCCTGTCGGCTGTCGATCCCGAGGGAGGTCTCGGTGATCTGCAGGAAGCGACCGGTCGGGGAGAGCAGGAGGCGCTCCCGGACATGGCCGCGTTCGGCGCGATAGTCCCCGGCCCATGGATGGCCCTTGGCGGCAGCGATCTCCATCTGGAGCATGAGGATGGCTTCGAACTCCTCCGGGCTCGGCGCATAGCGACGATGGCTCTCCTGTCCCTCGGACCCCGGTGCGGCGCCGGAGTCCACTCCCCGATCCGATCCGATCCGGTCCGGTACGGCAGCCCACGAGGAGCAGCAGGGAGACCATCGTGGCGCGAGGGAGGGAGGAGAGAGCCATGGGCCCGGCATTCTGGGGATCCGAAGCCGGGTCTCCCAGTCCCCTCGGTCTCGGAATTCGTACCAAGGTCGCGAAGGAACGGCGTGCAAGAGGTGGATTCCATGAGGAACTGCCCAGTGGAGCCCCTGACACAGGCCACCTTGAGGCCTGCTGGATGCCGGGCATCATGAGGACCGGTCGCCCGTCTCCTTCCCTGGTCAGCATGGACATCCAGGATCTTCCAGGCTCCGATCCCTCGGTCGAACTCGGGGTCTTCTTCGAGTCTGCACCGATCGGGATGGCGATCGTCAGCCCAGAAGGTCGTTTCCTGCACGTCAATCCCAAGCTGGCGGACATGCTGGGCTACCGCTGCGAGGAGATCATCGGCCGCCCCTTCCAGGATTCACGGTCCCGGAAGATCGGGCTCAGAGCGAACGCTACCGACAGGCTCACGTGGAGGCCGACCCCACCGCCCCGGTCAGGAGGAGCCTGATCAAGCGTTACTGCCGCAAGGACGGCTCCATCCTGCACGGACAGGTGCACACGACCTTGATCCGGGACGCCGAGGGCCAGCCGTTCTACTTCCTCTCGCAGCTGCTGGACATCGGAGACCAGATGCGCCTGCAGGACCTCTAGGCCGGACAGCTCGAGGTGCTCGAGGCCCTGGCCTGTGGCGAGCCGGTTCCCGAGGTCCTGGATCGCATCCTCGAGGTCAACGAGCGTCACGACCCCGGGATCTCCGGCTGCATCTACCTCCTGAGTCGTGACGGCAAACGACTCGATCGCGGGATCTCGAGGCGCTTGCCCGAGGAGTACCTGGACCTCTGCGAGGGCATGCAGATCGGGCCCGGTCGCGGATCCTGCAGCGAAGCCATCCTCCATTCCCGCCCCTGCATCGTCGAGGAGATGCGGACCCATCCGGTCGGCAAGCCGATCCACGCCATGGCCTCGCGCTTCGGCCTCGAGGCCAGCTGGTCCTTTCCGATCCTGGATCGGAGCAAGAAGGTGCTCGGCACCTTCTGCATGTACCACAAGGAGCCCCGGAGCCCCTCCGAGGAGGAGCTCCAGCTCCTCGCGCACACGGCGGGGATCGCAGGCCTTGTCCTGGATCGCGACCGCATGCAGCGGGAGTTGACGCAGGCGCGCAAGTTCGAGGCCATCGGCCAGCTGGCCGGGGGCGTGGCGCACGACTTCAACAACCTGCTGACCGGCATCCTCGGAAGCGCCGACCTGCTGCTGCAACACCTCCCCGAGGGTTCGGAGGACGGTCGGCATGCCCGCACCATCCTCGACGCGAGCCTCCGGGCCGCGGACCTGACCAGTCAGCTCCTGGCCTACTCGCGCAAGAGGCGTCAGCACAGCGCGCCGGTGGACCTGGACGAGATCCTGCGCGAGCTGGGTCGTCTGCTCGAGCGAAGCTTCGACAAGAGGATCGCGCTGGTCTTCGACCTGCGAGGAACCGGTGCCCGTGTCCAGGGGGATGCCTCCCAGCTGCAGGGGGCCTTCCTCAACCTCTCCCTCAACGCGCGGGACGCGATGCCGGAGGGAGGCACCCTTCGCTTCGAGAGTCGCCTCGAGGATGGGGAGGATGGCAAGACCATCCTCGAGGTCCGGATCGTCGACGACGGGGAGGGCATGGACGAGGAGACCCTGGCCCGGGCCTTCGAGCCCTTCTTCACGACCAAGGCCGTGGGAAAGGGGACAGGGATGGGGCTGGCCGCGGTCTACGGGACCGTGGTCGACCACGAGGGCGAGATCGAGGTCCGGTCGCGGCCGGGCGAGGGGGCCGAGTTCAGGATGCGCTTCCCCTGTTCATCGATCGGTGAACAGGGGCCGGTGACCCAGGTCGCACCCAGGCTCGGGAGCCAGCGGCGGGGGAGGATCCTCCTCGTCGACGACGAGGAGATCGTCCGCAACTTCGCGGCCACGGCCCTGCGCCGGCTGGGCTTCGACGTGGACGCCTGCTCGGGCGGCCAGGAGGCCCTCGAGACCTATCGTCCCGGCAGCCACGACATCGTCCTCCTGGACCAGGTCATGCCGAGGATGACCGGCGGGCAGGTACTGGAGCGATTGGTGGACCTGGACCCGGCGGTGCGCGTGGTCATGGCCTCGGGCTACGCCCGAGGAGCATCCTGCCGTCAAGGGCTTCCTGCAGAAGCCCTTCCAGCTCAAGGAGCTGACCAGGATCCTGGACCGTGCCCTGATCGAATGAGCCGCAGGAGCCCCGTTCAGTCCAACCTGTACGCCAGGCCCAGGATCAGGGGTGGTGTCTGCACCTTGTCCTGGAGCCTCCTGCAATGCGCCTCGAAGATCCGTCCGGGAGCGATCTCGAGCTTGATCCGGAGCGTCTCCCCGGGCCGGCATCGAAGCACCGAGTCGACCCACTTGCCGCTCTCGACGACCCCGGTCAGCACAGAGACCCGGGAGGGGAAGGGATCCACGGGCTCCTCGCCCCGCGTGGCCTCGTAGGGGATCTGCGGGTCGCTCGGCTGCAAGAAGTAGGTGAAGGCCCCGAAGCCGGGCGCTTCGTCCAGCAGCAGGGTGCAGTCGGCCGGCAGCGTGGCACGGATCTCCCAGTGATCGGTCTCGAGTTCGTGTTCGCCGGCCTCGAGATGACGGATCCCCACCGGCAGTCGGCCCTCGCGGCGATCGGCCTTCTCGTTGGCGCGCAGGATGCCGAGGCCGGTGCGCGGCCGCTCGACGACCAGGGCGCCTCCCTTGGTGGCACGGTGGTGGACGAGCCGGCCCGGCCCGGGACGGGTCCAGACCGTGCCGTCGGAGCCGATCTTGGGCGGGTCGATCCGGTCGATCCCGACCCCCCAGGCCTCGACGGCCCGGAACGAGTACTTGAGCTCCTGGCCGCTGGCGTCCCGGAGCACGAGGTCCATGTCCGGGTCCGGCTTCTCGAAGCCGTCCTCGGCCGACTCGCCGTCGTCCGAGCCGAGGAAGTCGCGCAGGTCGAGGTCCACGGGAGTCGGGCGATCGAAGGCGATCGGACCCCAGCGGACGACATGAACCTCGTGGTCGGACTCGAGCCGGAGGCTGTGCCGGCTGGGGCCGGTGGATCGGCAGGCGGAGAGCAGGAGGCCGGCCAGGACCAGGCCGGTCGTGACCAGGGAGGGGAGGATCGTGGATGGAGAGCCGCTCACCGGGCGGACGATACGGGGGCTCGTCCCATGAGGCCAGCTTGCATCCTGGCGCCTTCCTCGGGAGCTTCCGATGCCATGGCGGTCGGAGGTGGATCACGGCAGGCTTGCAGGAAGTCCTCGGGGAACCCCAGAAGGGGGCTGGGCTTACCTATCGATAGGTAGGTAGACTTTCGCGCCCTGAACCCGCCGCCTCCTGCCGTGGGCTGCCGGGAACCCGACGATGAGCGACCGCAAGGCACAGATCCTGGAGACCGCCGCCGAACTCCTGATGGGGAAGAGCTTCAAGGCCTTCTCGTACCAGGACCTGGCCGACCGGCTCGGGATCACCAAGGCCAGCCTGCACCATCACTTCCCGACCAAGGAGGACCTCGGTCTCTCCCTGCTCGAGTACTACGAGGACAACTCCTGCCAGGCCATCGAGGCCGTGCTCGGGAGCCACTCCTCACCCGGGGAGATCGTCGCGGCCTACCTCGACATGTCCGAGGAGGTCCTGATCCATGGGACCATCAAGGTCTGCCCGATCGAGGCCTTCGACGTGGACGGGCCTGGGCTGCCGGATCGCCTGACCGACCGGCTCAAGGCCATGGTCGACGATCGACTTGGACAGTTCGCCGAGCTGCTCGAGGGTGCGCGGGCCGCCGGGGAGATCCAGTTCCTCGGGGACCCGCGGGCCCAGGCCGCCCTGATCCACTGCTCCCTCAAGGGGGCCCGGGGCCTCGCCCGCATGCTGGGCATCGAGGCTTTCCGGGACGTGGTCGGGCAGATCAAGCGCTCCCTCGGTCTCAGCGCCGGAGACTGAAGCCCGAGCACCTGTCCGAATCCGATTTTGAACCTAAGTTCTCTTGCCCAAATGGCCTACCAACTAGTAGGTTGAATTTCATGAGTCCAGCCGCTCCAGCCCTTCCACCTGGGCCTGGCTCTACCGCTTTCGTTGGCCCCTGAGCCTGCTCTTCGCCCTGCTCACGGTCCTGGTCCTGGTCCTCGGCTCGGGCTTCGGCAAGGTCGGGGACTTCACGCAGAAGGTCGCCTCCTTCCACGGAGACCGCGCCGAGGAGATGGCCCAGAAGCCCAAGATCTTCGATTCGCGGTACGACATCTGGTTCGACCACGAGGATCCGGGTCTCGTCACCTACAAGTGCATCGAGGACAAGTTCGTCCCCGAGGACCTGGTCGCGATCTCCTTCGAGGAGACGAAGGAGCCCCTCGGAGTCTTCTCGCCCAAGAGCCTCGGTGTGCTTTGGCGCCTGACGCAGGAGGCCGAACGCATCCCCTACGTGCGCCG
>WURV02103546.1:0-19999 GCA_011762755.2 Epimenia babai | reverse complement strand
CTGGCGCCGGCGACGTTCAGGTCGGCTTCCTGCACCGTGACGCGGTGCTCGATCTGGTCGAAGATGCCCGAGTTGAGCGAGCGGTTGCCGTCCGCGGGTTCCGGGTAGCCGGCTTGCATCGGGTCGCCGATGTCGAAGTAGCTGCCGGTTGCTTCCCAGGTGCCGAGCCACGGGTCGATTTCCTGCGGCGGGCCGAGCCAGAAGCGGCTGCCGTTGTTGCCGACGCCGTAGGTGTCGCTGCAGCCAACGCCGAGCAGGTTGCCCGGGGTGCTGGTGTTGCACGGGCCACAACCGCCGAACGAGCTGTTGATCGACAGGAACGCGTGCTTGCAGTAGCTCCAGTCATTGATCATCTCGATCTTGTCGTTGTGCACGCGAGCGATGATGAAGCCGAACTTCGGGTGGTTCTCTTGCATCGCCTGGTCCCACGGGATGTCGATCGATCCCGGGTTGCACATCGTGTTGAGCATCGACATGCCGACCTCGCCGCCGGGGAAGGCCGGGCCGCGACGATCCCAGTAGGAGAGGTCGTCGATGACGGTCAGGCGACCGTCGAGGCCGGCGACCGTGTTGGACTGGGCAGCCAGGCCGGAGCACAGGACTGCAAGAGTGATGATGGTGGTGTTACGCATTGCGTGCGATGGGGAGATGCAGGGCAGATTGGCCCGTGATTGGCACGGGCGAGGGCCGGACAGGATAGCAGCAACATCCGTGGGCGAAACTCCGTCCTCTCAGGGGTTTGCGGTCGGTGGAAAGCCGGCGTTGGGCGTGGGCAGCCGCTTCGGCAGATCCGGTGCGCCGGCGGAACGCTGGGGGGACTTCCCGATGGCGCCTGGCGTCGACGGTCAGCGTCGGCGGCGGCAGAGGAAGAATCGAGAAGGCTGCGCCCGGACTTCGATGCGAAGGGTTGGTTGCTGGTTGATCCGGCGCAGCCTTCTCGCTCTCAACTACGTCCGTGACCCGGCCCTGTTGCACGTGCGCTGCAGAAATTCGTCGCCGATGCCACCGCTTGCGATGCCATCGCTTGTCGTCTCAGCGATGGACGATCTGCGGATTGGCCTCGCTGGCCAGTTGTAGCGCCCGGCACTCATCCCAGAAGCGGCAGAGGCCACGCAAGTCCTGCTCGTCGAGGTCGTAGTGCGCTGCGCCCTCGGTGCCGTCGATCGAACCCAGCTCGCGGCCGCGTGCGCGGGCGTCGTGCAGAGCCTGCAGCAAGGCCGCGCGGTCGGCTTGTTCGCGAAGGACCCACAACGCGAACACGAACGGCAAACCCGTCCATTGCTGCCACTGCGAGCCGAGGTCCCAGGCTTCGCGGTCGCCGGCGTGTGCGTCGAGTCCGGTGTCGCCGATCAACAGCACCAGATCGTGTGGCAGTTCGTCGGGGTGTTTCGTCGGTTGGATCGTCTCGAACGTCACGCCCGGCGCGACGTCGTCGAGGTGCACGTTTGCCAACAGCAGCCGCAGCAGCGCCACCGACGTGGCCGAACTGCTATCGAGCCCGACGCTGCGAATCGGCGTGCCACGCCGGCGAAACGCCCGTACCGAACGGATCTCCGTCTTGCACGCGATGCCGATGTCTGCCGCGACCACGTAGCCGGGCTGCCGCACCGCTTCGATCGAAGACACCAACGCCGCGTCCAACTCGCCAGCACGCAACTGCGCGATCAACTGCGTCGGCGGTGCCTGCACCAGCTCCACTGCCGGATCGCGATCCATGCCCGCCAACACCGGCGCGCCGACGCCGTACGGAACTCCACCAATACGAATGCTCACCCCAGCACCCGACACGTTTGGTTCATACCGTGCCAGGACAAAACACAACCTGTTCGCGCCTCAGCCATCCTGCCGGAAGCACCACAGCGTCGCGGCGGTGCGGTGGTAGAGCCGCCCGCCCGCATACGACAGCGAGTTGGCGGTCCAGGTCTGCCCTTCGGCGCCGAGGTCATTGACGGCCAGCAGGCAGTCCTGCGAGAACGGCATCGAAGCGACGTCGAATACGTAGACGATGCCGCTCGCCAACGTAGAGGCGGTCGTTGACGCGCGTCGGGGAACCGTTGAATACCCAGTCCCAGCCGTCCCAGCGGCTGCGGTTGTCGCCGGTGACCTCCTCGCCGCGACTGTTGATCGCCTTCGCTTGCCGCGGCGTGCGCCACAGCAGTTCGCGCGAGCCATCGTCGCCGATGCGGTAGCTGCTCGGCACTTCTGCATAGCGAACGGCAACGCCGTCACTCGCGGCCGGGTCGATGCAGCCAAACGAGTACGGCGGCGCGATCGTCTGCTTGCCCCACGCCGTCGCGTAGCACTGGAAGTACAGCCGCCCGTTCGCGGCGTGCATCGAGTAGCGGGCCGGAAACACGCCTTTGGCGAGTTTGGCGACGCGTTCGCCGTTGACGATGACGTCATCGGTCAGCGAGATCTCGCGCACCTCTTGGCCGGTCGTGATGTCGAGCAGCACGCACGCATTGCGCGGCGTCTTCAGCAGCCAATACGCGTAGCGCTCGTCGACCGCCATCGTCTGCAATGATGCTTCGTGGTTGCCGCGCGGATCTTCGAATCGCCAGACACGTGTGCCCGCCCGCGGTCCGTCGACGCGCGTCAACGACATGCCGACGGGACGTTCGGGTACCTGGTGTGGCCCGCCGCGTGCGTGCAAGACGCAGAGGCCGTCGTCGCACGTGACCAGGATCGGGGCGTTGTAGTGCGTCAGCGCGTCATCACTCGTCCACAGCAGTTGGCCGGTGGCCGCGTCGAGGCCGACCAGGTAGTTCCACCGCGCGTTGTCGATGCAGCGCGATTCCATGTGAACGAGCGTCTTCGCGTGCCTGCCGCGGCTCGCGTCGTTGATCAGAAACGGTTCGAACTGCTTATTGAACGGTCCGTCGAACGTCGCTTCGAACGCGCGTTGCCAGACCGGTTCGCCGTCGTGCGTGAAGCAGGCAACGCACCCGCCGGCGTTGGTGAACCACACGTGCTGTGCATCCGCGACCGGCGAACTGCTGGTCGCATCCGAGAACGGGAGCTGTAGATCGACGGCACCTCGGCGGCGATGCGGCGCGTCCACAGGATCTCGCCGCTGCGCGCGTCGAGGCAATGCGCGTCGATGTGGCGGCCAGCGACGTCGCGCTTCTCGACGGCGTGCGCGTATCGCGTGCGCTCTGCGTCAGTGAGCTGCGGCCCATGCCACGGCGCCATCGTCGCGACGAACACGCGGTTGCCGACGACGGCGATGCCGCCTTGGCCGGTTTCCGGCATCGCGGCGCGCCAGAGCACGTGTTGGTCCTGGCTCGCCGAGAACGTTCGTGGCGGTTCGGGGCCGTTTGCGGTCCAGTCGCCGTTGGGGCCTGGGCCCATCGGCCAATCGCCTGCGTGTGGGGCAGTGCAGGCTGCGGTGGATAGCGAGAGCAGGAAAACCAGCGCGCGGGGCGTCGTCATGGGTCCGTGAAGATTCGGTAGTTACCGGGAACGGGTCGCAATAGCCTCTCCGCCCGTGAACGTCATGCAACGCAAGCTTCTGATGGGGGCGCTGCTGGCTGCATTTGGTGTGCAGACCGCCCTCGTCTACTCCGACGACACAGCCGATCGCTACGACCGGCTGAGCGAAGAGGCCGTGCGCGGCCGTCGCCTCTGGCACAAGCACAACTGCCAGAGTTGTCACCAGATCCATGGGTTCGGAGGGTTCCTCGGGCCGGACCTGACCAACGCGGCCACGCGGTTGACGGACGAACGGCTCGCAGAGGTGCTGACGGTTGGCAACGCGCAGATGCCGGCATTTCACTTCGATGAGGATCAGCGGCTCGACATCGCGGCGTTCCTCGACGAGTTGAGCGAAATGGGGCAAGGCGTGCCGCGCAGCACGCTGCCGCTCGATCCGTCCGCCGTCTACGCGGCGATCGATGCCGCGCTCGCCGATGCGAATGCGAGCGTCGACGAGTCCGTCAAGCGTGGCGCGATGGCGTTCCGCACCAACTGCTCGGCGTGCCACGTGCCGATGCAGTCGACGCCGCTTGGTCTGCAGACGGCGCCGGACCTGACGACGGCCTCGCAGCGACTCGACGACGCCGGCATTCGCACGACGATCGTCGAGGGTCGCGCCGACCGCGGCATGCAGTCCTGGAAGCATCTCGGCGACGAGGTCATCGATGACCTGGTCGCGTTCGTGAAGTGGTTGAACGCGGAGCGTGCGCCGCTCAGCGAGAAGGTCGGTGGCGTCGGCGTCGAGCAACCTCTGCCGTGGTGGGAATACAAATGATCGGCACGAGCCTCGAACAGATGTTGCAGCGCACCTCCGGCGTGCAGTTGCGCATGGCGTTGGTCTGCATCCTGGTGACGGTGTTCGGCGGCGCGGTCGCCGCGCTGCACTACGTCCCGGGAATCTCCACGATGCTCAACGGCATCGATCTGACGTTCGCACAGATGCGGCCGATCCACACCGCGTTCGCGTCGATGTGGATCTTCGGCGCCAGCGTCGCGGTCGCCTACCATTGGCTGTGTAGCTCGCACGGCGGATTGACCAGCGGGGATCTGCTGCGCTTCCGCCTGCACACGTGGCTGTGGATCCTGGCCGGCGTCGGCATCTTCGTCACGTTGTTGATGAAGATCAGCACCGGCCGCGAGTACCTCGGCTTCCACCAGGTGTTCAGCGCGATGCTGCTGGGCGGTTGGCTGCTGTTCGCCGTCAACATGCTGCGGCGCTTGCGCCACGGCTTCTGGGGCCAGCCGATCTACATCTGGTTCTGGACCGTCGGCACGCTGTTCTTCATCTACACGTTCGTCGAAGGGCACGCCTACATGATCGACTCGGTGTTCGATCGCCCGATCAAGGACCTGCAGGTGCAGTGGAAGTCGTGCGGCACGCTGGTCGGCTCGTTCAACTTCATGATGTATGGCTCGCTGACCTACGTCGGCGAGAAGCTGTCGGGCTGCAAGAAGTACGCGCAGTCGCCGGTCGCGTTCTGGCTGTTCGGCGTCGGCTGCCTCAACAGCTTCACCAACTACGTGCACCACACCTACCACCTGCCGCAGGTGGAGATCGTCAAGTGGATCGCGTTCCTGGTGTCGATGGCCGAGGTGATCATCCTGGTCAAGCTGATGCTCGACCTCTGCAAGCTGCTCGCCGGCCGCAAGAACGCGGCGCTGTTCTGCGGTCGCGGCTCGTGGCTCGGCATGGCGAAGTACTGGACGGTGGCGATGCTGTTCACGTCGATCGTGATCTCGTATCCGCCATTCAACACGTTGATCCACGGCACGCAGTTGGTCATGGGCCATGCGATGGGCGCAACGGTCGGCATCGACACGCTGGTGCTGCTCGGCACGTCGTCGTGGCTGGTCGTCGAACTGCGCGGTAGCGGCGTATTGCCGCGACTCGATGCGGGTCTGACCAAGCACTGTGTGCGTTGGATCAGCATCGCGCTGGCGGTGTTGGTGATCTGGCTCAGCGTCGCTGGCTTCATGCATGGCTACACGCGCTACTACGGCGAGTCGGTGCCCGCATGGGTCAACGGCAGCCGCCATTTGTTGCCGTTCGCCGGCGGCATCCTCGGCGTGTTCCTGGTGATCACGACGGTGCGCCTGCTGTCGATGACGCGGGCGCGCACGTAGTCGTCCGCGCGTGTTCGACCCCGACGACCTCGACACCGTCACCGCCGCCTACCACGAAGCCGGCCACGTGTTCGCGGCGATGTGGCTCGGCGGCGATGTCACGCAGGCGAGCGTCGAGCCCGACGACGACGGCGAGTTCGCGGGGTTGACCGTCGTGCAGTGGCGCGACTTCGAACCGGACGATCGCCGCCGCCGCGTCGCGATCACCGCGCTCGCCGGTCCAATCGCCGAACGGCATTGGCGCGGCGAGACGCCGCTGCTCGAGTCACTGGCGGCGTGGCGGCACGATTGGGCCGAGGTCGAACGCGCGCTGGGCCACGAAGGCGATCGCGACGCGGCGCTGCAGGGCTGGTTGCGCGAGGCGTTCGCGATCGTCACCGACGAGGTGTCGTGGGCGCATCTCTGCTGCATCGCCGATGCGCTCGAAGCGCACGGCACGCTCGACGAGCCGTTGCTCGACGAGCTGAGCTGGTAGGTCGCGGTCCCGACAACTCGCTGCGTAGCTGCCGATGGCGGCCTCGTCGCTGGCTTGCCGCTAGTTGGCTTCGTCCATCGCTAGCAGCTTCTTCTGGTAGCGGCCTTGGACCACGTCGACGAACACCAGCACTGCGATCACGAAGTAGAACGTCGACTTCGACATCGCTTCGATCTCATGGCCGAAGAACGACAGGTGCGCGAGTTCGCCGCCTTCGCTGAGCAGCATGACGCCGACCAGCAGCAGTACGAACAGGCCGAGCACTTCGTACATCCGGTTCTTCTGCAAGAACGTCGAGACGCGATCGGCGAGCCAGATCATCATCGCACCGGACAACACCACGGCCGTCGCCATCACGGCGAAGTTGTCCGTCAGGGCGATGGCGCCGAGGATCGAGTCGAATGAGAACACCAGGTTCATCACCACGATCATCGCGATTGCTTTGGCTACGGTGCTCTTGCCGGGACCGTCGGCATGGGCCGAGATGTTGGCTGGCGCGAGCATGTGGAAGATCTCCTTGACCGCCGTGTAGAGGATGAAGCCGCCGCCGAGCAGCACGATCAAGGCGTGCCCGCTCAGGTGCATGTGCACGGCCGACGTCTCCAGGTCGAAGAAGCTGTCCTGGAAGAACTTGATCGCCTGCGTGAGCACGAACAGCAGCACGATGCGCAGCACGATGGCGATGCTGATGCCGATCCGGCGCACGCGTTGGCGGTCGGCCTCGTCGACGCGCTTGCTCTCCATCGAGATGTAGAGCAGGTTGTCGAAGCCGAGCACGGCCTGCAGCATCGTCAGCATCAGCAGGGTGAGGAGGTTGTCGATCGTGAACATCGCGAGCGGTCGTCGGTTGCAGTGGGGGTGACGTCGAAGCGGATATGTCCGCGGCTGTGTATCCATATCGTCCCGGCCGTTCGCATCCGAGCTTTGCCCCTTACCCTCGTGCCCGAAATGCGAAGACTCTGTGTGCCGTTGTTGTTGGCGACCCTGCTGCCTGGCGCAGCTCGGGCGCAAGATCCGATCCGGACAGCGTCGATCCCGCCGGTCTCAGCGGAGCGTCTCGCCGAGATCCTGGGCGGCGATGAGCCCGGCGATCTGGCCGAACTGCAGGCGTTGCAGGGTCACGTGCAGCAACTGATCAAGCGCGTGCTGCCAGCGACGGTCTCACTGCCTGGCGCGAGCGGTGTGATGGTCCAGCGCGACGGCAAGCACTGGCTGTTGTGCGCGGCACACGTCACGCTCACCGCGGGCAAGCTGATTCGCATTCGCACGGAAGACGACCAACAACTGCGCGGCACGTCGCTCGGCGCCAACCACCAGGACGATGTCAGTCTGGTGCGTATCGAAACCAAGGGCGACCACCCGACGGCCGAGATCGGTAAGTCTTCGGCGCTGAAGCGCGGTCAGTGGGTGTTGATGCTCGGTCACCCGAGCGGTCACAAGGAAGGGCGTGCGGCGCCGGCGCGACTCGGTCGTGTGCTGCGCGTTCCCGAGAGCGGCTATCTGGTGACCGACTGCACGATGCAGGGCGGCGATTCTGGCGGCCCCCTGTTTGACATGCAGGGGCGCGTAGTCGGCATCAACTCACGGATCAGTGGCAACCTCGCACACAACATGCATGCGCCCGTCGATGCGTTGACGGGGCAGTGGCAGGATCTGGTGGATGGCAAGATCACGGAGAAGCGCGCGCGCAACCGCGGCCGGACGCGAGCCGGATTCGGCGTAGAGTTGCAGTTCGGCGAAGGGTGCCCGGTCTTCGGCGAAGTCGAGCCGGGCAGCGCCGCCGAGAAGGCCGGGTTGCGTGCCGGAGATCGGTTGATGGAGATCGAGGAGGTCGAGGTGCAATCACGCCGTTCGGTCTTCCGTGAATTGCGCAACCTGAGCATCGGCGACAAGGTTGCCATCATCGTCATGCGCGAAGATCGCGGCGTCGAGTTGACCATCGAACTCGTTGCGAGGCAGACCCGATGAGGGCTCGTTCGTTGGCGTTGTGGGCGGCCGCGTTGTTGGCCCTGCCCGTCACCCTCAGTGCGCAGCGCATCGAGAACATCAGCCAGGGTCGCAAGATGCGCGAGGCGTTTGCGTCGGTCGTCGAGCGTGCGAATCGCAGCACCGTCGAAGTGATGGTGGATGACGTCGCGATGTGCCTCGGCACGGTCGTCGCACCAGACCTTGTGTTGACCAAATACAGCGAGCTGCAACGCAAGCTCCGCAAGAACGACGGCAAGGGCGTGGTTGCGATCGCGCAGCGGGACAAGACCTTTGCGTGTTCGCAGGTGGCCTTCGATCGTCCGAGCGACCTGGTGTTGCTGCGCATGCCGAAGGCGAAGCTGGTGCCGATCGAATGGCAGCAGCAGGCTCCGGCAGCGGGCGCGTTCTTGGCGACGCCTGACACCAATCGGCTGCCGCTCGGGGTCGGGGTGCTGGCGGCTGCGCCGTATCGGCACACGCGGCAACGCGCGTTCCTCGGCATTCAGTTCGCGGACCCGGATGGTCCATCGGTCAAGCTCGCCTTGGTTGTCGAGCATGGCGCGGCGCAGGCGGCGGGTTTGCGCAAGGACGATGTGATCGTCGGCTTCGCGCAACACGAAGTGTCCGAGCCGGACGACCTGCGCATGTTCTTGCGACGCAGCAAGCCGGGGGAAGAGGTGAAGGTCGACGTGATGCGCGGGGACAAGCGGCTGTCGTTCGACGTCAAGCTCGGCAGCAACCTCAGCCCGATGCCCACCGACCAAGCCGATATCTGGGGGCCGCTCAGCGACGTGCGCAGCGGCTTCCAACAGGTTCTGCAGCACGACACGGTGATGGAACCCGGCGACTGTGGCGGACCGCTGGTGGATCTGTCGGGCAAGGCCGTTGGCGTCAACCTCGCACGAGCGGGTCGCGTCGAGACGCTCGCGATGCCGGCGGCAGCCGTGCAGGCGTTGGTGAAGAAGTTGCTCGGCGAGTCGGTGCCTCGTTAGCGCTCCCGATCATATGGGTGACATGTTGCGATGGTCATTGGCGTTGTGTGGCTCCGTGTTCGTGCTGGCGGGATCCGGTGCGGCTCAGAACCTCAAGGCGATAGGGCGAGAGTTGCGATCCGCGCTGCGCGCGATGGACGCAAGGCCAGCGGGCGGTGCGCGCGCCGTTGCCGCGATCGAGCAACTCGCCGAGATCGACTCGCAGGCGTCGACCAAGGCGTTGCTCGCGGCGGCACGGCAAGTCGAGAAGCGGATGGCGCCGATCGGCGAGAAGCGGCGCAAGGGACTGCTTGCCGAAGGCGGCAGCGGCCGTTTGAAGCGAAGTCGATACGAGCTACGCAACCTCGAAGATGCAGCGGACGCGATCGGCGTCGCGTTGCAAAAGCAGCGTTCGCAGGAATCCGTGCAGATGATGCTTCGCGCTGTAGTCGAGCGTTCGTCGACGTTGCCGTTGTGGCTGCGCTTGCAGTTGGCAGGTCGGGTCGCGGAGCTGTCGACGGATGCGTTGCCATGGCGAACTCCGTCAGCCAGTCAGCAGGCCGCGCGCAGGCAACCCGACAACGCGACGACGCTTGCGTTGCTGGCTGCGACGGCGGCGCTCGGTCGTCGTGCGGGCGAACTTGGCAGCGGTGCGTGG
Source organism: Epimenia babai (assembly GCA_011762755.2). Classification (NCBI taxonomy): domain Eukaryota; kingdom Metazoa; phylum Mollusca; class Solenogastres; order Cavibelonia; family Epimeniidae; genus Epimenia; species Epimenia babai. Next base: position 10,329 of record WURV02103546.1, on the reverse strand, counting down.
GTGCGGGCGCAGCTCAAGCACGACAGCCTGGATGTACGTCTCGCTGCCATTGATGCGCTAGCCAAGATGGCTTGGCCCGGTGGCATCGAGTCGCTGATCGGTTGCCTGGAGCGCGAAGGCATGGCGGAGGTCGCAGCAGCGCGCGAGGCGCTGCAGGTGTTGACGAGCCAGCACCCGGGGGATGCGGCGGAATCGTGGCGTGCCTGGCTGAAGAACGAAGGCGCGCCGTATCTCCGGGGCGATGTGGCGCTGAGCCAGGGCAAGCCGCAATCGAAGCCGGCGAAGGCCAAAGGCAAGGGCCAGCCGGAGACGGTTGCCGGCTCGTTCTTCGGCCTTGAGCCGACAGGCGTCTCGATCCTCTATGTGATCGACAACTCACAGTCGATGAAGTCGAAACTAGGCAAGAGGCCAAGGCCGGGCGCACCCGTGACTGGGGCGCCACCGGTTTCGCGTTGGGATCTCTGCCGGCGGGAGTTGGCTGCGTCGTTGCGAGCATTGACGCCGACACAGAAGTTCAATGTCGTCTCGTTCGCCAACAAGGCGCGCAGCTTTGCGCCTGCGGTCGTGCCGGCAACGGCCGGCAACATCGAGCGTGCGATCGCCTGGGTGGATGCGCTCAAGCTCGAGTTCCAGACCAACGTCTATGACGCACTCGATCTGGGCTTCTTGCTCGCGGGGCGCGGCACCAGCGATCGCTACTACGCGAGCGAAGTCGATACGATGTTCTTCCTGTCGGATGGCGCGCCGACGATTCCGAAGCTCGGGCAAGCCGGCATCACGGGTGATGACTGCGACCGGATCCTGCGTGCGGTGCGGCGTTGGAACGCCCTCGGGCGCGTGCGGATTCACGCAATCGGCCTCGGTTTGGCGGCGCGGGGCAAGCAGCGCAATCCGAAGGGCAAGCTCTGGGCGACATGGTTCTTGCAGTTGTTGGCGGAGCAGAACGGCGGTCGCTACAAGGTCGTTCGCAAGTAGCGTGAGCCGACCGAGGTGCCGTGGCGAATGGGGCGCATCGATCCTTGTCGTTCGCCGTAGCATGGCGCCGCATGAGTCGCCGCACGCTGTTCAGTCTGTTGATCCCGTTCGTCCTGGTCGCCGCCTACTTCTTGGTGACCGGCTACATCCGTTCCCACGTCGATGGGCTGATTCAGCACGTCGTGGGCAAGCCGTTGCCGGCGTTTTCCTTGACGGCGCGTGACGGCTCGAAGTGGTCGAAGCAGCAGCTCGCCGGGAAGCGCGTGGTGCTGCACTTCTTCCGGTCGTATTGCGGCTCTTGCGAAGTCGAGGCGCCGCAGATCCGCGAACTCGAGCAGAACCTGCCGGACGACGTCGTGTTGTTGCATGTGATGACCGATGAAGTGCTCGACTTCGACGCGGAGGTCACCAAGGCGACGGTCGATCGCAAACGGTTCACCCGACCGATCTTGATGGCAGATCAAGCGTTCATGGATGCCTTCCATTCGGTCAAGTGGTCGAACGTGACCCCGGTCACCTATCTGGTCGATGCGAGCGGCGAGGTGCGGTTTGGCCTGCGGGGCAAGCAGGATCGTGCCGCGATCGAACAGGCGTTGCAGGCGGTTCGCTGATGGACGGGCGGTGCCCGCGACGATTCGGTAACTTTCAGGGGGCCGGTTTCTAGATCCACCCGCTTGGTCTCGCGATCAGGCGGACCGCACGCTGCTGCTGCGTTGTTGCGACGGTGCCCTCAGAGTCCCTGCATCCTGAGTGTCTCTCCTAACTGTCTCCTAACTGTCTCCTAACTGTCTCCTGACTGTCTCTCCCTCTCCCTCCCGTCGTGGCGGCGCAGCAGCAGCTTGCCTTTCTTCGCGAGCCCGTGTGGCCGGCCCTCAGCGTGTCCGGCGCGGGCGCGGCGGGGGCCAATCCGCGACGGTCTCCCGCAGGTGATCGCGAAGGGTCCATCGCTCGGCGCGCGTCATCGTGACATTGCCCGGTGGCACGCCGCGCTCGATCGCGACATGCAGGCGCGCCAGGGTGCGTTTGCGTAGCAGTGGTGGCATGGCGGCGAACGCCGGAGCATGGATCATCGGCGACATCGGCAGCGCAAACGTTCGTTGCGCGAGGTCGAGTTCGCCGAGCCGAACTCCGCGCGAGTCCGCGGGCCACTGCATCCAGTAGGCGCGCGCGAAGTCCTCGTCGGGTTTCGCACCGAGGTCTTGCAGCGTTGGCTCGCCATCCATCAGCAGCGCCGAGGCGATCTTCTGCGCGAGTTCGTCGACGATGCGGCTGGTCGTTTCGCGTACGCCGTCTTCTTCGAGCAGCTTGTTGACGAGTCGGTCTTTCTCGAGCAGGTAGCGCGTCTGCATCGACGCACGGATGATCAGGTTGTGGATCGTGGCCTGCTGTTCGAGCACGAGGAGCGCGGCGATGTCGCTGCTCGGCCGCGGGTAGTTGTCGGCGCGCACGTTGTCGAACGCACGCAGGTCGGCTGCCGGCCGGTGCGGGACCTGGAAGCCGTTGTCGGTCGCGTGTGCGATCGCGTTGCCGCGATGCTTGCCGGCAAACGCGCCGGTGACCAGCCAGCCACCCCAGCGATCCTGCAGCGGTGTCAGGACGGTTACGTCGCTGCTGCCGGCGCTGGCGATCGGGTGGGAGGTCTCGTCGACAAACACCGAGCGCAGCACAACGCCCGGTTCATCGTGGGTGTGCGTCGTCGCGTGGCAACGCAGGCACGAGTCGTCGCGGGTCAGTCGGGCGGGTTGTGCCGGGTCTTGCGGCAGCGAATAGAACGCCAGGCCGAGTTGCGGGTCGCCGGCTGCGATCTCGATCGATTTGGCGCCGGGGATCCAGCCGACGTAGACGTCGGGTGAGAAGTAGATCGCGCGCGGGTTGTCGATCGAGATGTGGTGGCGTTGCAGGCTGGTCTTGCTGAACACCAGAGTCTGGCTGCTTTCGGGCACGCCAAGTGCGCGCAGCAGGTCGCGCAGTCGGCCGCTCGGCCCCTGGCTGGCGAGTTGCAGTTCGCCATTCGCCAGGCGCGCGTCGAGTCGCGACGCGGCGTTGTCGGCGGTGGCGCGCTTGTAGAACGTCGGACCGCGACGGTGAAAGGCCTGTGCGTCGAGCGGCGCCGCACAGGCGAGTGCAAGCAAGAGGAACAGCACGGGCACACCAGCAGTGTAGCGCGCCCGATCGTGGTGCTCCTACTTCTGCTTGAGCAACCAGACGAACCCAGTCACTTCCTCGACGACCCACTTCGTGCGCTCTTTGCGCAGAGCGTCGTACCTCTCCATGAACTTCTGCTGACCTTCGGCAAACGCTTCCATGTCGGTGTCGTCGTCCGGCTCCTCCATCGATCCGAACAGTTCCTGCTCGCGCTTGGCGAACTCTTCGAGCTTCTGCGTGGCCGTCTTCTCATCGACGCCTTCTGGCAGATGCAGCAGCGTCAGCTGGTCGCCGACCAGCAAGTCGAGCTTGCCGTCCGCATCGACGTCGGCAGCCCAGACGCGTGTGCCGCTGGCCGGGCAGTCGACGTGTTCGTCGCCAAACGTCGGTGCGCCGCCGCCCATCGGCATCATCCCGTGGCCGGCGCCTTCGAGCAGCGTGACGCGCTTGCCGAACTTGGCGTTGTGCTTGTCGCCTTCGTTGTAGAACAGGAAGGCGCCGCCTTGGGCGGAGCCGCTGAGCAGATCCAGGTCGCCGTCCTGATCAAAGTCGATCAAGAACGGGTCGCTGTGCATGTCCACGCGCATGGCCTTGCCATCTGCCTGCAGCCACGTCGCCTTCGGTGCGAACTTGCCATTGCCTTCGCCCTTGAAGAAGCCAAAGGTGCCGGCGAAGTTGCCGGCGACGATGTCGAGCTTGCCGTCACCGTCGAGATCGCAGGCGAAGGCGCGCGTGCAGATTCGGTCGATGTCGGCGTCATCGCTGTCGCCGGCGGGCAGGATCAGCGGTTCGTCGTCGCTACCGTTGAGGGGCGTGGGCTTTTGGAAGTTGCCATCCTTGTCGCCGTAGAGCACTTGGAAGAGGCCAGCCATGCTGCCGCCCATTCGCGAGTAGGAGCCCGACAACACGTCGAGGAAGCCGTCGCCATTCACATCCACGAACTGTGGAGTAGAAGACGTGCATCACCAGACGCCGGGGACTTTGGCGACGGCGCCTTCCGCCTGCAGCCAGTTGCCCTTTTGCAGCGAGCCGCCCTTGGCGCCGTGGTAGACGCGCATCTTGCCGTCGGCGAATTGCCCGACGACGAGGTCGGCGTGGCCGTCCCCGTTGACGTCGTGCCAGGCGGGCGCGGCGTAGCCGGGAGCCTCGACTTTGACATATTCGCCCGCGGCTTTCATGCGGACCGGGGCGGAGAACTTGATGGCGTCGTGCTGCGGTCCTTGCGGACACAGAGCGAACGCGGCGAGCATGCTGGCGTGGATCATGGCGATCTTGTGGGTAAGAAGTGGAGGCGAAGCATCCGTCATAGCGAGCGGCTTCGCCGGCGGGCCTTAGAGAGTTCTCATCTCGAGCGAGTCCATCGAACTCCCGACTGGCGACGCGGCTATCGACCCAGCAACCGAGTATGTGCGCCCGTATGGCAGCGTCATTGCTACGGGTTGTCATGCGGCAACGAGCCGCGCGCCGCTCGCAGGTAGCCGAACGGCGTCAGGTGCATCAGGTTGCTGACGCGCGACGTGTAGATGTCGGCGTGGCCTTCGATCTGCCGCGCGAGTCGGCTCTTGTCGTTGCCGGCGCGCATCGACAAGCCCCATGACTTGCTGGCGAGCTGGCTGCTCTGTTGCACGAGCGGGGAGATGCGCGCATCGAGCGCGTCGCTTTCCTGGCGAAGTGCGCGCAGGCGCGCCTGCAGCGCGTCGGCGTCGCCTTCGATGCCGATCGGCAATGGCGCGTCGCGGTCGAGCCGTTGCGCGGCGAGCCGTAGCAACGCCTGCTCTTCATCGCTCGCGGTCTTTTGTCGCATCAGCTCTTCGAGTTCGCGTTGTTGCTTGGCAAACGCCTGCTCGTCACGCACCTCGTCTTCCAGCTCACGCAGCACCAGCGCGGTGCGCCAGCGACGAATGCGGCTCGAGACGTGCACGTCGGCGTAGACATGGTCCCCGACGTAGAGGATGGCACTGCCGTCGACCCCGAAGTGGCTCTGCACCGCTTCGGCATTGCCGCCGCGGTAGATCACGCCGCTGCGCAGCGGGCCCTGCAGCGGACGTTCGTTGCCTTCGTCGTCGAACACCTCGTGGAACTCCGCGGCGCGTTCGAAGAACGCCGGCTTGCGAGCTTGCACGATCACCAGGTCGAACAGGTCGCGCCAACCGAGATCGCCGAGTCGACCGTTGAACGCGTAGCGCATCATCGCGCGTGTGTAGTGCCATTCGGAGTTGGTCGCCAAGAACAGCTTCTTGCCTGCTTGCTTGAGGTCGAGCAGGGCCTGTGGGAGGTCGGGGTCGAGGTCGACGAAGCGTTCGGGGTCGCTGATGATGTCGGCCTTCAGTTCGCCCTCGAGGTGCGCCGCGTTGATCGCGTCGTTGACCAGCTGGTAGAGCGCGCGGTAGTCGCGTTTGCCGTTGCCGATGTTGGTGAGCTTGCCTTCGTCCAAGAGGTCCACGAGTTGGCCGTAGAGGCATGACTCGCTGAGCGAGAACAGCGTGTTCAAGAACACCCAGCGCGGTTCGCCGAGGTCGACCCAGACTTCGCTGTAGGTCTCTCGTTGTTGTTCGTGCGACAGCATCGTGGTGCCGTGTGCCGCTTGCGTGACGTAGCCGAAGCGGTTCGCCTTGACGATGTTGCCCTGTTCGAGATCGACGATCAGGCCGCGCGCGAACAGGTCCGCATCGAATTGCAGATGCTCGACCGGCAAGCCGCGTGCGCGCAGTCGGGTCTGCACGTGTGAGTACGCCCGCGCTTCCCATTCGCGCACATCGTAGTGCACCAGCGTGTAGTCCATGTCGAAGCCGATGACGGGCACGGACCGCATGTTGAGTGTGCGATTGCAGAAGACCCGGCGTTCGGCGGGCGGCGCCCAGGCGCCTGGTTGCTCACAGCGTTCAGACATGACATTGGTTGTAGCAGCTGGCGCCGCGCAACCGTGCGTTGGCATCGATTGCTCCGCCATCCACCCAGCTCGCTGTCGTGCGGTAGACTGGTAGGTGTGATGCGAACGCCGTCGCGATGTCTACTGCTGGGTGCGTTGGCCGCCGGGCTCTCTTGCCTCGGCGGTTGCGGTGCCGGTCTGATCACCGGTCTGGCGTCGAGCAGCGACAGCGGGGGCACGCCGTCGCCGGGCGTGAGCATTCAAGGCGTCGACTCGGTGTTGCCGTTGGTCGCGGCGCCGGCAACGCGCTACGAGATCCGGGTCACCAACGTGCGCCTGGTGGAGGCGCAGAACCTGCGGGTGCTGCTGCGTGCCGAACTGCCTGACGGCCGGGTGGTCGAGCAGCAGCAACTCGATGTACGGGTCGCCGCCGAAGGAGTTGGCAGCGCGGTGTCGTTTGCGGTGGCGACTGATGAGATCCGGGCGGGGCTCGCGGATCCGACGGCCGTCGATCTCGACGCGACGCTCGCGGTGACGCGTGATGGGGCGCCGGTGGGCGTGCCGGTCGCGGTCACGCTGGCCCGGCAGCCATTGGCGGCGCTCGCCACTCCGTTTCATGCCGAGCAGGTCACGACGGTCGGTTCGAATGGCGGTGCGGTGTTTCTCGAAGTTCGCGATCTCAGCCCGGCCGGATCGGTGCAGGTTCTGGTCGAGACCGTAGATCGAACGGACGGCTCGGTTGTGACGCGCTTTGCGAACGCGACCGTGGAGTTTCGGTTGCCGGCCAACCCCGAGGATCCGCCGCCGCTGCCGTTGGTGCGCGCCGATCTGCCGTCCAATCCGTTCCCGGAACGAGCGCGCATCCTGGTGCGCGATTCGGTGCGCGGCGAATCGACTCCGGTGTCCGTCTACTACGCGCCCGAGATTGCGCCGTTGTTGCGCCGCGGTCCGACGACGGGTGGAACGCGTGTCACCTTGGTCGGCACGGCACTCGCGCCGTATCGCATCGGCGATGCGCGGCCGGACTTCTCGCGGGTCAAACTGTCGTTCGAGAAGTTCAAGTCTGACATCGGTTCCGAGGGCGGCGGTGACGGCGACAAGCGCGTCGTCGGCCTGGCACCGGAGGACTTCCTGGTCGAACAGTCGAGCTTCGACAGTCTCGTGCTCAACATGCCGCCATCGCCGGATGGCCGTCCGGGTACCGTCAACATCCTGTTGACCGTCGAGGTTGACGGCGAAGACGGCGAGGCCGTCACGTTGGAGTCGACCGCGCGCGGCAACTTCCTCTACGCCATCGACGATCCGATCTTCGGCCCGCGCGGGGTCGTGCTCGGCTCCTTGCCGGTCGCCGTCGCGTCGATCGCGATCGACAACGCGCCCCTGCAGGGGTTCGCGCCGGATCTGGTGGCACTGACGGAGCCGGGAGGCGTTGCCTACCTGCAACTGCTGCTCGCCGAGCAGAACGGCATGTTTCAGCCGTTTCGCGCGCCGCGGCGTTTTGGCGACCCGCAGGTCTTGGCGCAATACAATCCGCGCGATCTGGTCGTCGGCGACTTCAACGCGGATGGCATCCCCGACCTGTTTGTCGTCAATGCGGCCTTTCCGGGTTCGGGGCAGATGGCGGAGCACCTGGTCGTTCTTGGCCAGCCCAGGCCCGCGCCTCCGTTCGGTGGCGTGCATCGCATCGTCGCACCTGCGGGTAGCTATCGGGCGCACGTCGCCAATTTCCGATCGGCTGAGTACGACGATGCGTTCCCGGATGTGCTGTTGGTGCCCGACCCCACGTTCGTCGGTGGCGTGCCGCACGTGCTCTATGGCCTGCCGCCCGGCGCCGATGGGGGGGCGCAGTTCTCACCACCGGTGATGTTGCCGGTTCCTGCTGGTGTTGGCGCGCCGATGCGCTGCGAAGCGTTCGAGGTCGCGGATCTCGATCGCGACGGGGTGCTCGACCTCGCGTTCGTCAGCGGCACCCAGATGAGGTTGTTGGTGTTCCCCGGCGCGCACACCGCGCCGTTCGCGACGGCGGTCGAGACGCTGATTCCGATCGATGGCTACGTGCCAGATCCGGAATCGCCGGCTGTCGGTTTGCACGCGTGTCCGCCGCCGCAACCCGATGCGGGGCTGGCACGGCTGGCACTCGCGGTCACGCTGCGAGGATTGCCCGCCCCAACACCAACCAGTCCGTCGATTGCGGTGTTGCAGCCTGACCCGAGCGTGCCGTTCGTCTTCGTGACACCGTCGGCTAGCAGCGTCACCATCTCGCCGGAGCCGATTGGCAGAACGTTGGTGGCGAATCTCGATGAAGAGGCGACCACCGACAACTCCTGCGAGATGGTGGTGGCGGGACGTGGCGATCCCGTGTTGTTGTCGCTGGCTCTGCTGCGCTACGGGGGGGTTTCGTTTCGGCCGATCGCGGGCGGGATCGAAGCTGGGGCCGAAAGCCCGAAGCAGATTCGGGCGATGCTGTTCGATCGTGCGGTGCCGTCCGGTCTCTCGGGCGCCGCCAATGCGGTGTTCCTGGTGCACGAATCGGAGATCGATGGCGGTCGGGAGAAGCGCATCTCGACGCGGTTGTTGCGCGAGGCGAGTAGCGAAGTTGGCGGCAACTCCGAGCTCAGCCTGCTGCTGCCGGACGCCGGTGGTGGCGTGAGCTTCCAGATCCGCGACATGGTGGTCGGCACGTTTCAGGATGGCGACAACACCAATGGCGTCTTCGACCTGGCACTGATGAGCGGGGAGGACTTCTCGCCGACGAGCACGATCCAGTTGATTCGCAACGACGGCTACGGCGGCTCACCCGTGGTCGCCGCGAGCCTGGCGACGCCGGGGTTGTTGCCGGGCTCGTTGTGTTTGGTGCCAGATCCCGTGACCGCCGCGCCGAACGACGGCGGTAGCGATGCGTTGGTGATGTTGACGCGTACCGCGGAACTCATCTACTGGCATCCCGATCCCGGCATGCCGGACGAGCAACAGCCGATCACGGCGAGCCTGTCGTTGTTCGATGATCAAGACCAAGGCCTGCAAGCTGCGGTCGTCGACGAAGATTCGCAGTTGCTGATCGGAGATCTGAACGGTGACGGGTTCGATGATCTGGTCGTCATCTTGTCCTACGTCAATCCGATGCCGGGCCCTCGTGATACACGACTCGCGGTGCTGTTCGGTCGCGTGCCGGATGGTGACTTGCTGCCGTTTGCGCCGCCGCTCGGTTGGGTTGCGCTCTCGACCAACGTCAGCGGCGTTGCGCTCGGGGACTTCTGTGCCCCGGCTGGCGCCGGCGAATTGGCGGTTGCCGTTCGCGAGCCGACCGCTGGCGAACTCGTGGGTGAGCACGTCGAGTTCTGGCGCTTGGATGAGCAGCTGCAATGGCGGGCGTCGTTCACCGCCAATGGCCCGGCAACTCTACATGTTGGCGAGCGCCCGACGCAGCTCGTCGCGGCGGACTTCGATGGTGATGGGCACAGTGAGCTGGTGGTTGCCGGGGCGACGCCAGAGCTGCGATTGTTCCGCAACACCGGTTGGGTCGACGGCGTGTTCGATGTGGTCGTCAACGGCTTCGTCGAGAGCGCGAGCTCACCGGTCGCGCTACCAAACGGTCGGCCGACGCTGCTGCGGATCGCCGACGTCGACGCCGACGGCGCCACCGATGTGGTCGCGTTCGTCGAGCGAACGGAGCTCGTCGGTGGCTCCCCGGCGCTGCGCACCGACGTGGTGACGTCGTTCAACGTCGGCGGCAACGATCTGTCGCCGTTGCGGTTCACGTCGTCGACTCGCATCGGCACGTTCGACGCGGCGTTGACCGGCACGCTGGGTGACTGGAATCGCGACGACGTGCCCGACCTGTTTCTCGGCTGGGATCGACCCGGCGGCATCAACCTACGCGTGTTGTTCGGCGGGGCGCGGTAGCACTTGGCGGCGCGGCTGCCTATCGTTCGCGCGCCATGAGTCTTTCGTCCCAGTCGAATCGTCAGCAGCGCGAGTCGCTGTCCGTCTTGAACGTTGCCATGCTCGGACACGCGTTCATGGGGCGCGCGCACAGCAACGCCTACCGGCAGGTGAACCGGTTCTTCGATCTGCCGCTGGCCGTGGTACCGGCCGTGATCGTCGGCCGTGACCTGAAGCGCGCGGCATCGGCTGCGGAGAAGCTCGGCTTCGAGCGCGCGACCACCGACTATGACGCGGTGCTTGCCGATCCCGACATCCATGTTGTCGATGTGGCGACACCCAACGACAGCCATCACGAACTGGCGATGCGCGCGCTGCAGGCCAAGAAGCACGTGCTGTGCGAGAAGCCGTTGGCGATGACGCTGCCGCAGGCCAAGGAGATGGCGAAGCTGGCGAAG
>WURV02103435.1:0-20001 GCA_011762755.2 Epimenia babai | reverse complement strand
ACGGAGTCACACTGGATTGTTGAAATAACACGAAGAGATAAACCATAAAGGGAAAACATAATAGAAAATTATTATATAATCACTAAATGCAACGCGTAGTTATAGCGTGATAAAGAAAACTAGGTCCTACCGGGCATGAATAGAATAATGATTAGCTGCAGTCAATAAAAACAACGATAGGTGGGTAGTAAACAACGCCGGTTGTGTAAACACATAAGCGACCGGATGAATGGAAAGGTGAAAAAGAATACAGCACTGGGTATAGAAATAGGGACTGTATGGGTAAGTGTAGACAGCCAGCCTAAAGAAATGAAAATTTGACATATTCAATCGTGAAAAATATATTATGCGTAGGTGTAGTGTCCAGTTTAGGTTGAGAATGGTGGTAATATGGTGGGATTTATCGGTAAAGATGAGTGGGTGAGATAAAAAGAGAAAATGATTAGAGGTGGTAACGTGCCATGAAACCTAAATCTCTGTTAGGTTCTTTGTTAATACAATCAAAGTGGGCGATGATTTTTTGCTCATTGACTTGTCTGTTGAATCTTTTCTTGCCAGTGCCTATGTGTGACTATGATGGCCTACATTTTATGTTGTAATCCACAAAAAGTTATTCGTCTTTCAATATCATGTTTTTACACAGCAGAGAACTTTATTATAAGGCAGTAGATTGAAATGAAATATATATTTTTTTTATTTAAAGTGCACTATTTATTCTGTGGCATGCTCGAAGCATACAGTAGTTTTAAGATGGATTTTTATAGCATTACCAATACTGCCTCGTCATTGTGAGGAGCTTGATATTGTCTGTTATAGAGTTGCCTTCCCCAATGACTTGTTGTAAACTGCGATTTGACAGGCTGCGGTGTATAAACTTCTGACTCTACTTCACTTTGGTTACACCATCATTCTACTACGCCATTCTACTACGCCACTTACACTAAAATCGATTTCCATCTCACAACGTAGTATTATTACATCTTCTGGTAGTTTATAAATTATACTTTGTTTCATTGTACTACACGGTCTTTAGGTGGTGGTAATATTGTAAAGCATTTTTAGTAATGCAATGTCATTATTAACAGTGATCATGTTGCGTTGACAATAATACTGCATATTATTGCTTCTACATCATTGTTACCACATTGGCTATCCTAATTACCATCGCATGAGTGAAAGAGACAGTGGAATAATAACAATACTTGACAGGTTAGCAGTGTTAATGAACAATAGTGAACGGTCACAATAACAAAATAAAGTAGTGTAAAGTATATTCGAAAGCTTGTGAATTATAATTTTCCTAAAATGGTGTTTTCATACGATTCTCTATACGTCACTGCGTCATTGTGATTGCATCTTTGTTATTGCATCATTGCTACTGTGTCTCCGTTTTTGCATAATTTCTTCATCTTGATATAACATTGTCATAACATTGTTAAGAGGCTTTTGTTACTGCGTTGTCATTACTGCATCGTTGCTAGGTTTATCTTGTCGTCGTTACTGCATCTCTGTTTTACATTTTTGTTACTGCATCCTTACTGCATCGCTGTTACTGTATCAATGTTATTACATTAATACAGTAATCATTGGTAATATAGTAGTATCATTACTGTTATTGTAACTGCATTGGTACTACCTGGTTATTGCTTGCAGGTCCACAAGGGTGTGAATGGTCTAGTTATTGATGCCATCACTGGTCAAGGACTCGGCAATGCCACTATCCACGTAGGTGGGATTGACCACGACTTGCACACAGCTTCGGGCGGTGATTATTGGAGACTGCTGGCTCCTGGTGACTACACCATTTATGCCTCTAAAGACGGGTGCGTCTTAATGACTCGAAATGTCATGTATTTATTAGTTATGTCTTTATCACATATAGACTTAAGTCATATAGAAACTCGAATTACAAATGAATACAAAAACGAAATTTGGATTGTTGTAAACCTAATATGTTACTCTCTTATTCAACAAAATATTTAAACATGATAATAAAAAATACTTAAGACCTTTTTTCTTTTAAGGGAATCGATTTGGTCTGTATATACTCAGGTGTTATGTAACTTCCAGTGTATCGTTATTAATATATCATATCTATAATATGTAATTTATTTTGTGTCATCTCACTTAGATTAATCAATCACAAGGTACCATGAATAGACGATGCAAGCTATACCAGTAGCACTTAAGTCTAACATGCCTTACAGTCTAACATTTCCCTCTCGGGGACTACTTGAACTGTTTCTTGTTTTGGTCATTGAACTGCCCCCTTATTTGGTCAGAGAACCGCCTCTTGTTTCGATAAGTGAACCATTCATTGTTTTGTTTAGTGAACAGCTCATTGTTTTGGTTAGTGAACCACTCCTTGTTTTGATAAATGAACTGCTCCTTGTTTTGGTTAGTGAACAGTGAACCACTCCTTGTTTTGATTAGTGAACTGCTCCTTGTTTTGGTCATTGAACTGCTCCTTTATTTGGTCAGTGAACCGCTCTCTGTTTCGTTTAGTGAACCACTTCTTGTTTTGGTTAGTGAACCGCTCCTTGTTTTGGTCAGTGAAGTCCTTGTTTTAGTCAGTAAAGTCCTCTCTTAGATTTGGTCCGTGAAGTGCTCCTAGTCTTTGTCAGTGATTTGCTTGAAGTTTTGGTTGGTGAAGTGCTTTTAGTTTTGGTCAGTGAACTGCTTATATTGGTCATTCAAGTGCTCCAAGTTTTGGTCAGTGAAGTTCTTTTTCCTTTGGTCAATGAAGTACTCCATTTAAGTCAGTAACTTGTCCTTGTTTTGGTCAGTGAAGTTCTCTTCCCTTTGGTCAATGAAGTACTTTATTTTTAGTCAGTAACTTGTCCTTGTTTGGGTCAGTGAAGTGCTTGTAGTTTTGGTTAGTATTGGTCTTTGCATTGGCCTATAAGGTATTATTCTTGAAGTATAACAACATGTATTTATGATATGAATTTTATCTGTTATATCCTTATCCGTTCATCGTATTTTGTGACGAGGTTAAGATAGGTGGCTACATTTTTTGGGTTATTCAGATACATCTCAGCGAGTCATACAGTCGTCGTGACTGATGGTCCAGCTGTAAAGCTCAACTTTCGCCTGAAACGCAGCGTCCCAGTTCCCCAAATCACCCCAAAGTATCACAATGCCTCGCAGCTGCGGCTTGTTCTTGACCATCTGCAGAACTCAACTGCTCTGAGATATCACTCATCAAAGCTCGGTAGCATGACTCTATTTCGCGCATTTATTGAACATGGCGCAAGTAAACGGGCAGTGGATGGCATTCAACAGCGGCCTGTTGTTGCATTTCTGGGGAATGTACAAGGAGATGAACCATTCACGAATGAAGTCTTGCTGCAATTCATGCAATATCTCTTGAGTGGTGTGTACTTTACGGAACTAAGCAAACCTTTATATATTTGGCCACAGACATGCACACGCACTATAGTAAGGCGCATTCAGTTATAGCTTTTCACAAGTTTTTAACAAGTTTAACATAAAATGGGTATGTTGGTGTTTGCCTAAAATATGGTATGTGATACTAATAACTAGTGAATACCCAGATGATATTGTAATCCAAGGTATTCAGGATTGGCGTAGTTTTAAATTATGGTTAGGAATCTACTACTTGTTCCATCTGAATTTGCAAATAATACAGACCTCGCAAAAATTATATACTTGTATACAAATGTATTATTTTCTTTATGCTATCCATTGAAATGTTTCACCCATACTCAATGTTCTTTATTTCTTCTAGATTGACATTCGTGTCATTTGATTATTTAAGTATAGTAATGGTTACGTATATAAGTACCTAGACTACAATTTTTTCCAAATTATGGCATTAAAATCTATTAATATATTATTAAACAGCTCAATAGTTTGGATCATAAGAGAGCTGCGGGCTTATCGGTATCTTCAAAAACTTCAAGTTTCAGAAATTCTCTTTAATATATTACATAGGGTGTTATAATATGCCCACAGCACTCTACCCACAATAATAATCTATTTATACTTATAGCAGGTTTGAAAATTTTTTTTACTGGTTATTCATTAGTAAAAATTTTAGTCTGTACTCTTATATAAATAAGTACCAATTGCCTAAAGATGACTAAACTTCATAGAGCATATTACAATGTAATCACATAATAATATAATCGATAACTTAACATATTCCATATATATAATATACCAGTAGTTCTCCCCCTATTCTGCTAATGAGGTCAAAATGTAAAGTAATAAAGTAAACTAATATGAAGAATGCACATTAACAGTTGTTCATATAACACTTTTTCATTACCTGTCATTTTTTGCTTTTGTTTCCTTATATCCCCATCACCTCCAATAACTCATGACTTCTCTTTCCTTTGCCTTGGAAAGACCTTTTTTTGTTTCACTTTCAGTTTTCCACAATAACTTTCCGTCTCACAAGTCAAGTCCTATAATTTCTATTCTTATATCACACATAGCAGATACGTTCTTGCTTGACCTACGCAGTAACAACGCTTATTCATGTAACTTGGTAATATAATTATTAAGTTATATTGTATACAAAAACCTGTACTGAAAACAAAAAAATATGGTAAAATTATTGACAGCACTTGAAAGATTAAGGTAACTTCAAATGATGAATATCATAAATTCAATTAAATAAAAGCTCTTATACATAGGATTAATACACGTCACACCGTGTTCGTATGAAATACAATTTGAAGAACTGTGTGATGCTAAATGAAATAAACAGTGTATTCAAGTCTTATGTTATAGCCTTGTTTTGACAGCATCATATACAAACAATGAAGGATTGATGAACACCCTACGACTGGTTGATGCCCAGTTCTGGTTGTTAGTGTCTGATGGTAACACATTCACCGAGGGAGATTGCGCAGGGACCTCATACACAGGACCACGATCTGTACTTATGGATGGTACTAAAATGGTTAGTGTTGGTTTGAGTATTTTGTTAACTGACTGTTTCACTGCAGTCTGGTTATACGGTGAATTTATGTAAGTGCCAACTTTAAGTTTTTCATAATTATGTATGATTATGTTTTAAACCTGTTATATTTATATGTCCATTAACAAAAAATCAACCCTGGAGTTAGTTACAGATTTTTAATTATTTGGTCACTCGATCATAACTGACCAATGCCACGGCACTGATCAGTCATTTATCGGCGGTCATTTTGAAAGTTAGTCATTCATGCCAGGTGAAATTTAACTAATTAGTAATTTAATTACTTAACTTTGGACTTCACTTCACAATAAAACAGTCAAGAAGACAGACGCATGAACAATGTTACTACAGTAGATAGTAACCAATTTACCAAATTTACTGATTGATTAAGATCTTTCAACAACTTATTTATAAATTATATGTTTTTATAGAGACTACTAATCAGGCAGCTAAAACTTATTTACTGTGCAAAATCTTGCTATCAATGAAATTCCTTAGTTTGAAAAAATGTGTCATCTTGATCTATTATCGAGTTATATGATCTACCTGAGTTTGTCTTATTCAGACATTTGATATAGTATTAGGACAAAACGATGCACATCTAGTGACAGAAGTTTTGCAGCGGCTGCACCAAAACTCTTTAACTCACTCCCATCAACTCTGCGTCAGGCACCAACCCTTTCGTCTTCTGTGGTCTAAAAACTCATCTTTTTCAGCAGGCATGCATGCAATAATGCAATACGACTCTGCATTACTTATATTTTCACCCTGAATACATATTTTGTGTAGTCTCATTGAAAGTTTGATGTTAGAATTCCTACAGTTTTTGTTGTATATATTTAGTTACTTACAAATGCCTTCAATGTAAAGTGCGACTGACAAATTATTACTAATTTTTAAGTAGCACTATAATAACATTATTTATTATTTTAATTTTTTTATAGTGTTATATTATATAATTTAAGTAAAAATTGCCATGAGAATCCCTAATATGCATTGATTAGATGGTCACTTAGTCAGTTTAATACATTCACTTTTGAATTCCACTCAATGTTACAGACAAAAATGACTGAACACTTGCTAAATGCTATAACGAAAGATCACATCTCTCTCACCATGACCTTGGAGGCTGGAGGGAAGTATGTTAGG
The DNA here is from genome assembly GCA_011762755.2 of Epimenia babai. NCBI lineage: Eukaryota > Metazoa > Mollusca > Solenogastres > Cavibelonia > Epimeniidae > Epimenia > Epimenia babai. The sequence goes on along the minus strand of WURV02103435.1, from coordinate 13,901 downwards.
TAAGTCTGTTCTCAGTTATTCCAATTATTCTGATAATTCTTTTTATTTGCTGAACACTCAATCCTTTTAGAATATTCATCACAGTTTATTGTGTTCTTGTTCTATGTACGCATGTACATGCGTGCGTGTTTGTGATTGTGCATAATGAAGTTGCAACCTTTTATCAGGACTATTAGATTTTGTCAATACTTGATGGCAAATACATCTGCAGCATACCGAAGATCAGAAAGGACATCACTATCGAAACAAACGACCATGACCTGGCCGAGAAGTTTCTGTTCGACAATATCGGCAACTCCTTGCTTACAAAATCAGATGGACGAACGAGCGCAAGTTCTAAGATGTGTGTGGATTCACAAAAATATGGTGTGATGACAGAAGGCAGTGGTTTTGTACAACACATGTACACTGACCACGGACATGTGGTGGTGAGTAACTAGTACCCATTTTAGTCAGTTTAAGATTAGATTAGAGATGATTACTCAGATATTCATCTGCTTATATGTATTCATGTTGATAATATTTCACCAATTGAGGAGCATGCCAGGTAAATTAGATATTGCAGTGAGAAGCTGGCCTATTGAACAGGTGGAATTACTATAAATAGGTTTTAAAAAACAACAGTAGTTTTGAGCTGAAATGCTAAATATATTAAGATTACACATTGCCCGCAAACAAACCAGTATTCAGTTTGTGACATTAAAGGAAATAATCAAATTTTTAATAGGTAAATGATTTAAGTTCATAAAGATGTGTGGATGTTTCCTCTGGTTGTGAAATTCCATTTCATTGTGAGAGCTTAGGCTGGGAAGTTATTTTCCATTGGATATCCTTTCTCTTTTAACAGTTAGTTCACATTTATTCAAACTATTACATTTGCTCACAAAGTCACAGTCCTGTTATCCAAAAAATCAATTCAAGTCACAATCTCAACTATTAATGACAGCAAAACAAAACAGTCATGATTTCATCAAAATCCAGTAATCTTTTCCCATGAGGGGGGCATGCTGATTGGTGCTATAAAGTTATTTTATTGTGATTTGTTGGGTAAATGATTTAGTTAGATTGGGAGAAAGAAACTATTAGTGCTATAAAATTAAGAAATGATATATGAAATGATATATATTATAATTTATCATTATTCATGTTTATAGTTGGCTGACCATTTGGGTTGTTGCAAGCTTCCTCAACCCAGCGACATCGAGTCAATATTTATGGAGAACCGTAATGCTTTCTTGGCTGCAATGGATGCCACAACTCAAGGTCAGTCAAGTATACAATACATATCTCAAGTCACCAAAGCCCTGATTAGCAATGTTACTTTATTGTTTCTTGCTATGCCATTTATTAATATCCATATGGACTCGCAGTTCATAACATTTTTTGCAAGATAATGCTGATTGGTGTCAATTCATGGATTTATATGTGAAGGGAGATTATGAAATTATTAAAAACATTATTTCTGGGTTATACCTATTCAAATTTATGATTTCTCTTTAGCATAATAAGCTAATGTACTTACATGCCTTGGACTAGAACTAGAGCATTTCTACTCATAAATACTGCATTTTTATCATCACTTTTTAGCTCACCTAAGCTCATGCTCGGTGAGCTTTTCTGATCGGAGGTTGTCTGTCATCCCGGTTGTCTGTCGTCCCTTCGTCCATCCATCCATCTGTCAGATGTTAACATTTTCTTAAAAAATCTTCTATAGAACCGCTTATTGCAGAGGTCTGCCACTTGGCAGATATTGGCATAAGGATGGTCTTTTCTAGATTTGTTCATGGTATCGTCATTACATATGGGGAGGTAACTTCTGCTGATTTTAATATTTTTTATTAAAAAATTTTCCCTCATGAGCCAGTTATTGCAGAGATATTGTCCTTGGGTTGGTTTCCTCCGGATTTGTTCATAGTATCATCGAAGCTAGGAAAGATAACTTCTACAGATGTTTGTATTTTTCTGAAATTTTTTTCAAGAACTAGTTATCGCAGAGTTCTATCGGGTCTCTTTGGCCTCTTGCCTTGTTTCAGTATCGTATTGGGTATTGGGTGTTTTGTCTTTTTCTCTTTTTGTTTCTCTTTTACAGGTGAGCGTCTTGCGGTCTCTTTGGCCTCTTATTATTCAAGAAGTTTAAACACTAAAATGTGTATATACAAATTACATCCCTAATTTTCCTTTTTTGGTTGATGGCCATGAACGGAGTGCTTAGGATAATGAATTTACTTTATCACATCAGATGAATGTTAGGTTAACAGAGACGATGCTCTATGGCACAAATTCCACAGGTCTATACTTTATCCAGATGAAGAACTGGAGTAGCTTGTCAGATCCCTAACCTCAACTACTTTTAGAATATATCTGGTTAATGGGTCTATTTCTGAAACCTTAAGGGGACTTCGATAACAAACAAAACAGACAAACAAAACTAACAGACAAGATTACAGCTTTATCATATTGGGTATTGTACCAGTAAAAATGCTATCACATTCTTCCAATATATCTTTTCATTCTTGTATTTGTCCCCATTTACCTTTATGTTATTGGTGTTTGGTGTGTTTTTTGTACAGGTGCCTATGGTAGGGTGTACAGTAGCCACACGCATCTAGATGTGACAGGTATTAAGGTCAAAATCAATGAAGGTCACCGCTCCGTCTTGCTCACAGAATCTGGGCACTTTTATACATTACTCGGATTTGGTCGCAATCTCCTCAGTGTATCCGTACCGGGTGAGTGTTGCTAGTATGTTGTCATTAACCAGATAGCCATAGCCAGCGTGTAAGTAGGCATCGAGTGTATCTTTTAAGCGTATCACTGTCAACTGAGTCTCTGTTGGTCAACTCGTTAATCTGTCAGTGACATGTTTCATGCTAGCTGGCTTTCCATACACTGACATTTTTGATCGGTTATAATAAATGATCCTACACAGAACAAAGCAGGTTTATGTGGTACTGTGATAATGTTATTAATATTAATTTCACTTGAATAATTATGAGATTATTTGCACAAATATTACAATATACTTAAATGTAACCTTTCCCATTTTTCAAGTTTCCTCATTACATGTGTTATGAGAGTAGGACGCTCGATAAATTTCTATCCATGTCCTGGATATTAACCATGAACCTCTCGCATTAACGATTGCACTTTGAACCACTCAATCACTACAATCACCAATTGTAATATTGTCCCAATATTTTCAACAAGGCGATCAATAAAAACTTTATGATTTGTGAGAGACAGAAAACCTTCACATCTGTTAACAGATTTTTAGTAACGCCAAAATGGTGGTTGTCTTCAGGATTTACCACATTATCCAAAGAGGTCACAATTACGAAGGGCACTCGCAAGAAGGTCGACTTTGACATGCAGCCCAATGTGAAGACGTTAAGCTATCACACGTATAATCAGCTGATGGATGACCTCAAGAACTTGCATCAATCTTATCCTTCTACCACCAAACTCTTGACGTAAGCTTACACCATATGCACTATATATACCATATGTAACATATGTACCATATACACTACATGTAACATATGTACCATATACACCATTTTTAAAATATACACCATATGTAACATATGCACTATATGCACCGTAGGCTAAAAAACTCAAATCCTGTACAGTGCGATCATGATTAACAATACCATGCCAAAGATGATTGTAAAGGATATTTCAATTGTTTCTGGATTAACCTGAAATTTTGTAGATTGGTATACAGTGAATCAAGATTTTGTGTGAGGTGGGTGTGTTTTTTGTTTAAGCTTGGGGAAATCCGTGAAAGGTAGGAGTATCCCACTGTTTCTGATAAACGTGACGAATGCGGGGCATGCTCGGGGTAGGGCTCGCATCCTGCTGGTGGGGAACATCCGTGGCTATGAGCACAATGGCAGGGAACTGATTCTTCAACTCGGCAAACATTTGTGCAAGAACTACGGAAACGATGACATCATTAAACAGGTGACCACAATCCTGCTAATTGTAACCAAAATATTTGAAATGGTTAGAAATGTGACATATATAAAGCAAGAACAATAGCGTGTACTGATCCAGATGGTGAATTTTATTCATCCACGCCACGTATCTGGCATTTATCATCTGGCTCGAGAAATTTACGCGTAAAAATAGCACAAACATTATTCACTCACTGATGTGTATTTATTATGATGTACTCATGTACTGGTACTATTTTCTCTCATGTCATAATGTCATCACAATTTTCAAATCATTTGATTTTATGTCATTGGCATATAGCAACTAATGTGAATGAGATAAAAAGTCAAGGTTTTTGCAATACTTCATTAATACCTGTAAATGAAAGGAGCAATTACGCTATTGACTTTCTTATTATATACATAATGTAACACTATATGTTTATATACGTTTTACTACCAACTAGTGGGCCGCAAGCCGCATCGTATCTGGCATGCCTGATGCAGCAGCAGGGCTCTATGATCACTGCAAAAAAATATACTGCTTTATTATAAAGGAAAACATGTCAATTATTAAATGAAATGATTGTGTCTGACTTGAAATAATGTTCTGGCCCTCAGACGATTCAGTAGTAGCCAATTCGGCCTACAGAATGATATATATTTCATATAGGTACCTATGAATATACCTTATAACCAACTTTAATACTAATCTAAATATTACATACATGAAAATCTTGCTGATTCACAATTACGGGGCAGGAAAAATTTCTGGTGTGTGCGAATTCGAACTGTCAAGCTTCTGCATGTTAAGTCCACTTCTCTATGCACCAATGCCTGTGACTAATTAAGTTGGTAGGGTGCCGTGCTATGAATCACAGAAGTTGGAGAATTCAAATCCCAGGCAATACCAAGTACGTTTTCCCATTGTATCCACGGGCAAGGAAAGTGATTCTGAAGCTCAAAGTGATTAGTCATAAGCGCATACCACTGAAATCTTTCACGGATGGCCATGCACTGCTAATCTATGATAATGCAGGGCTCTTGGTGCCTGTCACATACCTGTGCACTGTGTGATGTATAAACGTGACGCTTTACCTCTGGTACCTATCATCATATTTTTCCTTATGGTGAATTATGAGACACCTCAAGAATTGTTTATTTTGATCATTCCTTGAAGTCATATAACTGATGACTGGTTATGATATAATGCTTTCAGCTACTTATAATTCCACACAAATTAAACTACACAATGGCAGTAGATTTAATATAACTTTGTGAAACAAGAGCACAGTATTGTGTTTGGAATTTTTAGCTCACAACATTAGCCCTTGTTGAGATGTTTACGAAATATGTATCTAGCGCAACAATACCAATGAATATCACTTTTAGGGTTAACATAGCTCTTCTACTGACTATACATTCTAATTACAATCGGAGCAATAATGTTATACAGGTATTGTATTGCGATAACGCATTCACAGAGTTCATGCAATGAGTGTCGTTGCAGATTTTGTACAATGCCGATATTTATCTTATTCCCGCCCTCAATGTGGACCAAATGGATAAAGATCCTGAACCAGATTGCTATAGTAACAAGAACCATGGCAACACAAATGGAGTCAACCTTGATGAAGACTTTTATGGTGAGTTTTGTTGCCAGACTCCTGTTATCTATTTAGTTTTCCACTTACTCGAAAAATGAGCTGTGTACACAAAATAGTCAAGTGATTTGTAATTATAGGTATTTCTCACATGCTAATCACTATATTATATAGGATATATATAGTGCTTCCAATCACTGCATATGATATACAGCGTGCTTCGGTCGCTATATTCTATAGAATATACACTGTGCTTTCGATCGCTACATTATATAGGATATGTACGGTGCTTCCAATCACTGCATAGGATATACACCGTGCTTTTGATCGCTAAATAGGATATGCACCTTGCTTTCAACCCCTACATTATATAGGATATATATACGGTGCTTCCAATCGCTACATAGGATATACACCATGCTTTAAATCACTACATTTTATAGGATATATGTGTGACTGTTGTAAAAAATTCTAGTAATTTTTTTGAGTTTCCCTCGAGTGAAAATTGGGATATTGAGGTGATTTTCGTGTCATTTTTATACCCTGTTACCCTATTTGATTGATTTTTATTATGCCAATGACGTTCTTATGCTGTGTTTTAATGAGATGATGGTTTTCCCTTCGGCAGATAATGACTCCACCCATGTGAAGCAGTCTGAGACAATAGCCATGATGAAATTGTTTCACGATTACAACATCAGCGCAGCTATGATGCTCAGGGGTGGAGATTTGGTGGTAGAGTGGCCCTACACCCGTCCCAGTGACATCGGTAGGTATCTCCACACACCTTGAATCTGCGACTTATACACTAATGCCTGACAACCGAGATACTTTGAAATAATGTCCCACATTTCACATGAAATCAGGCTGTTACACTGGGAAACATTTTACGGAAGGATGACATCAAAATATATAAAATCACGGTAAATTGTATTGTCAGGAATCACAGGGATTTTATGTTAATTTTTCTATTTTCTAGTAATTACTACAGCATTGAGTATAGGCCCAGTTCCTCAAGCTACACTTGCTGATTATTCGACGTAGTTTCAAATTAAATGCAGCCTTTGGCCCTGAACATTTCAAGGAGCATATCTTCTCGAGAGAACGAGTTACCGTATCATTATGTCTGTTAATGGAGTAGAATGTGTATGATGGCAGGAAAAATGGGTGTGGAGGAGAGGCAAAACATCAAGTACCTCGCCCAGTCGTATATGATGACACGATCAGACATGGTAGCAGTCAGCAACTGCACAGCCTCGCAGCGTGAGTGCACTAGTTGTCACACTTGTCACACGTGGGCCATCGATGAACTGACGAAATTTACTGGCCATTATTTTCACTTGTGTTCACTACAACTGGATAACATCTCACGGCCATTTGCTAAGTTGAAAATTGTGGACTCCATACTTGTCTATGGTTTGTCTATATATTTGTCACACTATTTTCTGTACGATCAATATTGGGTTAAAATTAATATGAAATATGCCACATGTCACTAATTATTACAATCTGTTACATTGTTTAAAAATGTGTTTGTGTTGTAGTAGGCAAGTACCCGCAAGGTAACGTGATGGGAGCTGTTAGAGACAGTCGTGACCACAGCTTGTTGGTAAGTAAAGTACTACTCATGTGAAATATGAAGCTAATATCAAGCTATAGGAGCCAATGAGAAACAACAATTTCCCAACACTTATTTTAAACATTCACACGTATTTAGCATGTATATATAAAATAAGTTATCATAGACAAGTCACACGAGTTGGAATTATACAAGGATTATCACCGGATTATTGCATTTAAAGATCTAGTCAGCAGAAATGTATTGTAGTGGTAATAAATTAATAAATTAGTAAGAAGCCCAAGTAAAATTATTTATATATGAAACTGCAGGTCAGATATGTGTTTATATTAGTGATTATGCCTAACCAATTTGTTTGATTTCACAATTCCTGGGATCTAACTATTGCATAATTTTATCCATTGCATTAATGTTCCGTATTAATTTGACGATTCACAAAATTTAATCTCGCGAGAATGATGCACTGAATAAATTCGCGAAATTTGCGACGCAGGAAATTTCTTCTCTGACAGTATGTTATGCTGATTCATGTAGAGATATATTAATCACTACTTGTACCCAGTAGGCTGTTTATAAATATCATTTGTGACAAATAACTAATAACATTGCATCACTAATTGCAGGACTACGCGATGACCCACAGTCAGGGAGTTGCTCTGAATATCTTCACAGGCTGCTGTCACCACCATGAGGCGAGCAAACTGCGAGAGATGTGGGTCAAACATAGGAAGCCTCTGGTACAACTCCTCAAACAGGTCAGCCACTGTTGCATTGATGGAACTCTATTCATGTTTGACCCATCATTAAAGCCAACACCCATACCCTCCCCCAGAACCTCCTAATAACGCTTGGGATATATTACCCCAATATAACCATCGTCAATCAATAAAACTTTACCATTACTTTTAGTATAAACCTCACTTTTTAACCTTCATTTTCTTTGTGCTTCGGATGGTGATAGCCCCTTTGGATGGTGATAGCCCCTTTGGATGGTGATAGCCCCTTTGGATGGTGATAGCCCCTTTGGATGGTGATAGCCTCTTCCCTCTCAACCATCATTTGTATATCTCGCTATACACAAGTATAGTAACATGTGTAGCATTTGGATCAAGTGGTGTAACTGGTTGACGGTTGTCCGTTTACTGAGATATAGCGGTGTGCCCTACCGTGTCTTCCCCACCATAGTAATGCGGCTAACTATATTCAGTAATAGTCTAATAAAGATGTTGATTGTCATGTTACCCCATATAAATCCCAAAATATAATATGATCTAGAGGGGTAACATTGCACCTGATGAAGTGTTATTGATAACTGTACTCTTATTTAGTCACAGAGGTGTCTTTATGGTTTTTATATGTATATTCAGTAACATTTTATTAACATCCGTATTTGTTAAGTCTCACTCATGTTTATACGCTACTATATATACAACCCACTTATATTTACTCCCACATCACTAACCCGTTGACCCCTGCCCCAGACAAGTTCCGGTGTGCTGTTATCTATCGTGAGAGCCGACAACTCTAAGTACATCCCCTACGCTAACGTCTCGATCGCCGGCTTCTCCCGTATCTACACGACCAACGAGCGTGGTTACCTTAGGTTATACCTCCGACCTGGCAAGTATTCTGTGGCTGTATCGCATTCCCTCTTTCATCGTACCACCAAGGTAGGTTCCACCAGTGACATGTTACATGTACAGTACATGAATAAGTGAATAAATGAAATCAGTAAATTAGCATACTTCCGTACTGTTTTATCAGCGGTGTAATGGTTTAATGTCAGTCGCACTTAGAAAAATTTGTTGACTGATCACCCAAAAAGTTTTTGGCTAGCATAGTCTACTCCATGTCATGCTATTCTACTATTAATTTTTGTTACCAGTCATTTCTCTCCAATATCAAAGTTATAAGGAATTAGGCGAGAAATTTTCTTAAATCACTTATTCGCTTGCCTGCATTACTTTAGTATTAATAACATCCTTTATATAACACCCCACCTAGATTGTAACATTACTGTTGGCTATATCTAACAAAGTGTCATTAATTGTGTGTAGCCAGCATTGGCAGACATGTCGCTACTATGATTGTTTTCAATTTTACAGACGATAGAGTCATCAGAGACAAGCGTGCATCTGTCATTTATTTTTCTGCAGCCTGCGTCTCAGTTTGTATTCAGTACAAGCTCAATCACTGCACTCAGTGGTCAGTATTCACTAATGTAATGTGATTATTTCTATCTAACCTATAATTAGATGTTATCTTCCTTTATATGCACTTTACAATGACATAAAGTGGCTATTCAAATAAAAATTCTCCTCAATCAAAAGTTTTGAGTTGTGATTTAAAAGTACTTATTGTTATTGGTATGGATCCATCCGTGATGAGTTGTGATTTAGAAGTACTGATTGTTATTGGTGTGAATCCATCCGTGATAAGTTGTGATTTAAAAGTACTTATTGTTATTGGTATGGATCCATCCGTGATGAGTTGTGATTTAAAAGTACTTATTGTTATCGGTGTGAATCCATCCGTGATTTTAATTTTCCCAACACATACTGACATGATATAGCTAAATGTACAATAAAGTATTATCAAAACTACATTGGCCAAATGACATCCTAAATGACATCCGTTTGTCGAGTTTTAAATATTGTTTTGCTCGTGTCTTGTCCCCTTCTTAGCGACTATACGGTATACTGTACTTTTATTAAACATTTTAAATGCTATTTCATTCCTAACCTATATTTTTTGTAGACAATTTTAATAAATATGTGTATAGAGCATCAAATCAATTCAAGATTCTTTCACTTTTTGCCTATTGAATTACACATCATGGATATATATATATATACACGAATACATATACCAGATCCTAGTGTCCTATATACTAGATCAATAATTACACCAGAGGTGTAGGTTCTTCCCTTGTTTTAATCCATGTATAGTGATGGTGATGACAGGTACATTTTCATGTGCACTCTATGATAATCACTAATTCTGTATATTGCCTTTCACTTGTATCTATTGCTGTTTCAGTGTCTGTTGTCCTGCTTCTCTGTGCCTTATGTGGAATCCTCGTGTACTGCTGTTGTCGTAACAACCACCCAAATAAACGTAATGGCTTCCTGTTACTGCCGCCTCACCAAGACGAATACACAGACGGTGCAGATGGTTTTCTGCTGCGTCCACAAGACAAGATCAGCCTGTCGATGTCGCATACTGTCTACCGAGATGACCCAACGAGCGATGAAGATGAGACGGAAGTTTACAATAAAGACATGAGATAATACGCGAATCACTCAAACTTTGTGTGTCTTGATGCACGCAATATACATTATACTACACAACATAAGGTATAGGCAAGGCGAGTTATTGCGCTGAGTTGACATATTTTAGCGATCTATTAGGTATTAATAGTACAAATAAAAAATAGAATTTCATTCAATATCACAATAAGCAGTATGATTTTTCTACACAGTATCACTTTAAGAGGCTTTTCTTATATTTCTAAATCTGTATCTTCACACTTAATCTCAATATGTTCATTCATGCGGAAAATAAAAATTGAATTGCCTATACTATAATGTTATGTATGTGATATGCAAATTCACCATGTGTCTCTGGTTTATGCCATGGGTATTTTATGCCATTGTCATTATTTGTTGTGTTCGTCAGAATGTCAGTGTATCAATATATATATATGTGTGTGTATAATATCTTATATTTAAAGGAACTATTTCAAGTTACTCATACACAATTATCTATAATGACATCCTCAACTGTTTAACCTTTTGGCAATTTTTTTTCTAAAGAATTTTTTTGTTAGAATTGTGTATTCACCCTTCAAAGCTGCTTTTGCAGCTTGCCAAATGATGAGTCTCTTATTCTACCGCTACATCGTTGTGTTGTTTGGTGAGGTGTGTCGTTTCAGTGACAGTGAATGAATGCCACATAATGTTTGTGGTGTTTGTGGCAGCCTACTCATTTTCTATTCATAGTAACCATTCCGTTGTTTATCTAGACTGTAAATTGTACTTGTATTGTTTTATTGATGAGCTGCGGTCAATGTTTTGGCAGTTGATCTTGATAATTGGTCATATTAAGGCTACTAGTTGTGATAGAGGCATAGTGATTAGCAGTTACAACGATTCACAATCGGGGTAACAGCTTGTGTGATCTAGGTCAGAGTGAATGGGACATCACGTACATGGTAGTTATTGAATCTGTCTGACGAACTTCAATGATACATACACATCTCAATTTCTGTGATGCATACACAATATTTTTGTTGCAAACCATATTGATAAGGTAACAAGTTTCTTGAAAATGGTTGTGATTATCCTGTGTATACAGTATAGAACTCCGCAACCACTGTGTCTGTGCATGTGTACGTGCGTGTCATGTTTTATAGCGTCAATAAAATATATTGATGTGACAAATTATTTAGAAATGTTGGTGAAGTATTCACTTACATTTGAAATAATAGCTGTAACTATATTCACTATACAAAGTATGCAGCAGTTAGTGTTAATACTTATCATAGTCTATAATACTTTTTACATTTTATTTTTCCTATGTTATGGTGGTGTAAACCCAGCATATTTTGGTTATTTACTTCATCGCAGCCCTTGGCTCTCAAAGTCTCCCTATAAAGTCTACGGAAGGCTTTACTGCAAACTACTGTAGTATTCACTAATCATCATTCGAGACTGGAGCCTTTCTACATTGAAATCATTGCATCTTACAATTTGTAATGCAAGATAATATAATGTAAAACTACAAATATATTGTATAGCGTATATAGCGGATATTTGGCTATCAGAATTTGTTTATCATTTATTTTAATGCGTATGGTATTTGGTATAGCAAGTCTTAATGCTAAGTTTGCAATAATTTCATTTTTAAACCCTTTTAACAGTTTGCTTGTTATGTCTTGACCATTTATAACGGTGACTTTTATTTATTACACACACATTTGTAACTTACGTATTGATAACTCTATGTATTTTTCTCTACCATATGAGTTTTTCATATCTATTCACGCTTGATCTGCCTTCAACATTGAACATTGTGCATTTTTGCGTTAAAAGTGAATATTGCATAGACTTTTTTGTCGACCATAGTGTGTAATTAGTCGTACACTATTATTATAAAATTGTATTATAGTAATTAAAAATACAAATATTGTTTTATCAACTCTGTATGTTACATCAGTCAGAAATCGGGGCACCACCGCAGTTACTTGATTACTGATCTTGATTGTGGGAATTTTTACTCAGCATCTTGGTATTAGCTCATTTATTCTATTTGCTGCTTATTAGGTAGAAGGGATAAGAAACCTTATTATCCAGTGAATTGCTAGGTAGTTTATGGCATGTGGTTATGGGCAAGGGCTTCTTTCTCGATGTGACTTTTCGATGACATTGTCTTCTTTCGAGCTTACCTTTCTGTTATCTCACCATATAGTTGTACATAACCTACTAGAGATTTAACTTAGCCTAGTGATGTAACACACTCCGCTGTCTGTTGACAATTGGATCGGTGATGTGGGATGGCCCATTGTCAATTGTCTGCTCGAATTCAGTCTGATAGAGTACAATGAGTTCCCATCAGCATAAATGAGAATAAGCGTACTCAGTAAGTCAGTAACAGTATTAATTGATCTTAACTAGTGTATCTATTAAAGAGGTGTGGGTTGCCGTTTTAGCCATATCGTTTGATACGAAAAGTGAAGGTAACACTTGTATACATAAGGATTGCACCTGATGAAGTATACTTGTATATGCGAGGATTGCACCCGGTGAAGTATACTTGTATACAAAGGCTTGTGCTAATCATAATCTTAGTCAAAAAGGTGTTACCTACACTTTTCATAGTATATCTATATCTTTACAATTGATTACCTAGCTTTCTCACAGAGACGCATATTTGCAAATAGCACCCGCTGCAGGCTTCAGTCATGCCATTTACTGGACATCAAGCATATCCAGTATATACCATGAAGAAGGCTGTTCCGTTGATGAGTAATATATAAATTGCAGATGTAATCTCAACTTTCCGTCAAATATGTTATTAATTGTTATCCTATGTACAATTTGCCAATCCAATAGATTGTGAGTCTCCAAAATATACAGTAATAAAATATCGACTGATATACAAAATTCTGATTACTGGCAAAAATATATGATGTTGAGTAATAATCGAGACATGATTATAGCCTTTTTAAAAATTGGCCTAATTCCTAATAGTAATAAATAATGTGAGGTGACAGGTTTGTTGCAATTTTTTTATATCAACTGATGTATTATGTATCTTCTCGTATACTAGTGATTGGTATATTTAGATATAAGATATATTTAGTATATATTAGTATATTTAGATATAAGATATTCTCATATATTGGCATTGAATGTTTGATATACGCGGTATCTTCTACCTTGATGTTTTTACGTTTGTAATGAAATTGTATTTACTTAAAATGCCCCGAATCCGAATAGTTAATAGACTAAGACACTTTACATTTGTTAAAAATAACTAAAAAATTTAATTCCAATGTATACGTAGTAGCCTACACAAAAACTTTTAAGCTACAATAGAAAAAAACAGTATGTATATAGGGTACTAGAAAGCTATTATTTTAATGTGGATATTGCATGTCGTTCTAATATTAATATAAAGTTTTAATATTATTGACATTTCTGTAAGTATTTTACCACCTTATTGTTTTGACAATGGATTAAGCAGATTTCGGAAGCCTGAAATTGGGTGAAATTGCTCTGT
>WURV02103324.1:0-20004 GCA_011762755.2 Epimenia babai | reverse complement strand
GTTACTGTGAAAGGTTTCAGCTTTCTCTACATATCTCATTCCCCTTTCCCAGGCTTTTTTTGCCTGTCGCTAGTTGGGCTCACGATCACAGGAGAGCATGATCCGGAAGACGACGGCGATCCTTTGGCGTTCATCTACCGACAGGACTTGGGTTTCGTGCTGCTCGGCGACCACCCGGGCGGACGATATACGAGTACTCCCGGCGGGATCTCATCCGATGGGCAGATCGTGGCGGGTCACAGTTGGTCAAGTTCCAGCGCGAACCACGGTTTCACATGGGCGACTGACGGAGGCTTCGCAGGCTTCGATCTCTTCAGCTCGAATTCGAAGACCTACGTGCATGGTCTGTCGGGAAATGGTTCCACTGTGGTCGGTGCCGTAGCCGACTACACCGACCCCACCTTCCCCGTGTTTCCTATGGCCTGGACCTCAACCGGAGGTTACGTCAACTCCCTTCCGTCACGCGGTTTCGAACCTACGCGCTAGATGCGTCGGATGACGGGTCGATCGCAGTTGGACATGGTGAAGACGAAAACGGTTACGAGAACGGATACATCTGGAACACCGACGGTTCCGGGTACCAACTAGCCGGGCACTTGGGCTACCCTTATCGTACGGAACTGTTCGCCGTTTCTGGGGATGGAACCACAGCGATCGGATACTCTCAGTCACGGCACAACGAGCTACCAGTTCGGTGGACCGCGTCCGGCGGTTTGGAACAGCTCAGCTCGCCAAATCTGAGCCCCACTGGCAGGGCGAGAATCGTCTCTTCTGACGGTGCAATCGTCATCATCCGCACGAGTTCCTCCAGCTACTACATCTGGGAACGCTCATCCGGCACCATCACGTCTCTCGCGGACTACGTGGCCCAACGAGGTGGACCCTTCGGATTTCGGGTGTTGAACGTGATCGGAGCGCCGGGGAACGAAATTCTCGCGGGATGGAGACAAGTCGGCCTCGATGGAGCCGAACTCCATTGGGTGGAAATGGGGACATTGCTCTAACCCACTCCTCCTTCACAGACCGATGCCCTTCGCTACCGCAGCGAGGGGCATTGTCGTTGGACCCACCCTGAGTCAAGATGAGCCTATGAGCTCCTCGGACGAAAAACCGCGCTCGGCGTGGATCCCGGCTCGTCCTCACAAACTGCAGAGCAAACCAGCTCTGCTGAGCGACGTGCTCGTCGGCGCTCAAGAATACACCTCCAAGCGTTCTGGAGCCGCGATGGGTCGCTCCGAATGGGAGTCTATCGTTGGCCCCCGCATCGCTGGACGAACCCGAGTTGGCCGACTCAATCGCGGTGTGCTGATCGTGAAGGTGGCCTCCAGCGCATGGAGCAATGAGCTCTCATTCCTCAAAACCGATCTGATCCGGAAAATTCAGCGCGCCGGACACGACGTCAACGACCTCCGCTTTCGCGTCGACAACATTGCAGATGATATCGAAGACAAGAAACGGCGCCGAGGACTCCCTCGGCGCATTCCCACCGGCGAAACATCTCTCCCCCCCGAGCTCGTCGAGCGACTGAAGAAGGTCGACGATCCGAATCTACGAGCCGCTATCGCCGAGGCCGCTCGGGCTAGTCTCCATGCGAGCCACAGCCCACCGGCCAACGAGGATGCCGGACGCGACAAGAATACACAGAAGCAAGGTGAGACCCGGAGTGGGATCATTCCCCGAAGCAAGCCACCCCACCGCTCCTAAAGCCGCCATCTCGTTGAAAGAAGCCAAGAACGAGCGAACGCTGGTCACCGTTGCTCGCGTTTCGTCCTGGAGACGTTGCTGAGTTCGCGCATCGACCAAGATCCAACTCGTGTTGAGTACGAGATACGCGAGTGCCAATGCAAAGGCACCGAGGTAAGCGCCTTGGGTCAAGGCCACAAGCGCACTGAGCCCGCCTGCAGCGAGTAAGAGTCCCAGTCGTTGTCGGGAAAGTTGGGGCACACGCGCCGCCAATTCCCCCCCCACGAGTAATCCGCCCCACACCATCGCCACAAGAATGGGAATGCGTTCATCTGGAAGGCCACGAGCCTTACCGAGCAGGTGCACGTACTCATCCAGAATAAATAGACCTTCGAGCACGCACCCCAAGAGGACCAATCGAAGAACATCCGGAGTTTTCAGCGAGTAGTTCACCCCTGCTTTCAACGTCTTCCACCAAGAAGCGAACGTGGCGTCCCCTTCACCCGCGACGGCCAATCGTGGCAATGAAAGAAGAAGGGCAAAAGAAGGAAGGTGCAAAGCAATCGTGGCATAAGCCGACCAACTCATTCCCCAACCTGAGTTCAAGAAAGCCCACGAAAGACCAGTGCCGGCTGCTACGCCCAGATGGCTCCATTGGTCCATCCGAGCTTGAACGACGGCGTAGCGTTCCTCCATCCCTCGCGCAGCCAGCTGGTCATAGATCATCGCTTCGTACGCACCGCTAGCCAGAGCAGTGTGAGTGGCCCAGAGAACGGCACCAGCGAAGAAGCCCGTCGGGTTCGGCCAGTGAAACATCACGCCAATCCCCAGCGCGCGCAGGATGAGGGCGAAGGCCACGAGATGGCGCCGGTCCACGCGATCCGCCAACGCACCGCTCGGAACCTCGAGTACGATACCGACCGCTGCCCAAACGACGTAGAGCACGGAGATCTCCGCCGTGCTCATCCCTCCTGCCGCAAGCCAAAGCGGATAGATCGCGTAGACCGGCCCAAATTCGTCCAGAAAAGCGAAGAGGTTCAATCGGCGAATCAGCGGGTCCTTCACGATTCGCTCCGCTTCTGACGGCGGATGAACGCGACTTGACGCATCCGGGTACTGCAACTCGCGTGACAAAAACGCCTACGCTTATGCTGCTGAACGAAGAGCATCGTACAATCGGACGCGGCGCAACGACGGATCACTTGAGGACCAGCCAAGAGATCGAGCGTTTGCTCAGCAAGCATTCGTTGCCACCCCTCGTCTCGCGTTCCCGCAAAGCGTTGTTCGACACGCCAGCCGTCTTCCCAACGAAGAGTCCGCTCGACACTGCCAAGTGTCGCAGATTCGTTGAGCACGCGAATCTCCTCGGCACGCGGAGCTCGCCCCTCAGCTTTCGCAACGATCAGCCCGTGAACCACGTCGCGCAGGCGGCGCAAGGAGGACGGCGAACTGCGCTCGGGCAAACCAACTTCCCGCATCCACAAACGAGCCATCGAAGTCGATTCGAGAAAATCAAAGGAGTCGTCCCCTTCCCCGTAGAATGTGTTTGCCAGCTCAACGGGCAGAGGCTCGCCAAGGATCGGAAGCTCCTCCATAACGCTAAAACTTATAGTTTACCGTTATATCATTTCCAACGAATGCAGCTGACCGTGAAAAAATAGCGTTCTGAGGCCACGAGAGCCGCCAGCAACGGCTACTGATGCCTCCCTCCGTTGGAATGATGCCTCCCTCCGTTGGAATGATGCCTCCCTCCGTTGGAATGATGCCTCCCTCCGTTGGAATGATGCCTCCTGGCGTTGGAATGATGCCTCCTGGCGTTGGAATGATGCCTCCTGGCGTTGGAATGATGCCTCCGGTGATGGCGTGACGGTGGGTGGTGCGTCCTTGAGGGTGTGCGGAGGATTGTGGGGTGGCGTGCACCATGTGCTCGCGAGTGACAGCGGAGCTTGATCCTCTAGGTTGTCGCGAGTGACGGCACGTGCGCAGTCCTCCAAGTTGTTGCGGAGACCGCTGTTGGTGGTCCTTTGGGTTGTCACGAGTGACAGCGGAGCTGGGTCCACCGCTGCTGAGCTTGGTTCTCTAGGTTGTCGCGGGTGACTGAAGAGCTTGGTCCTCTAGGTTGCCGCGGGTGACTGTAGAACTTGATCCTCTAGGTTGCCGCGGGTGACTGCCGGGTTACCGACCCTTATCTCCGGCGGAGCGGAGATAAGCGCGGTCGACACGCTGATACGTGGTCGCTGCGGAGCTAGGTGGTCGCTTGCACGATGACACTGACGACCCGCGAAGCGGGTCGCAGTCTATCGACTCAAGGCGTTGCCTTCGGGTCGCTGGGACAGGCTCCCACCCCCGAGTCATCACCAGTTGCCTAGCTAGGTCGCTCGTTCGCTTTGCGAACGACGCTCATCGCTTCGACGCCACGTCTTGCGAGCGAAGGTGATCGCCAAGACATTGACCACACGAGAGCGTCAACTCCCCCTCGGATCCCCGTCTGTTCCCCGTGGGTTCTCTTCCAGCGCCTTCTGCAGCGCTCCGATAACATCCTTCAAGCCGTCGCGTGTCACCGCGCTAAGCAAGAGAGGCGTGATGCCCTTCTCCGCAAATCGAGCCTTCACGTCCTCGAATTCATCGCGAACTTCAGTGATATCCGATTTACTGATGACGACAATCTCTGGGCGTTTCGACAGCTCGGGATCAAAACGCTCTAGCTCGGTGCGTAGCGTTTCATAGTCCTCGATTGGGTTGCGGTCTTCGGCTGGATCGAGAGTCACCAAGTGGAGCAGGACTCTCGTGCGATCCACGTGGCGCAAGAACCGTGTTCCAAGCCCAGCGCCTTCGCTGGCGCCAGGAACGAGTCCTGGGATATCCGCTACGACCATCGTGTCACCAGGGCGGGCGCCCACCCACTCGTCAAGCTTCACGACACCCAGCTGCGGCACAAGCGTCGTGAACGGGTAGTCGGCGATCTTGGGGCGTGCTCGGCTCACGGCTCCGATGAACGTGCTTTTGCCAACGTTCGGGAAGCCAAGCAGGCCCACGTCCGCCATGACCTTCAGTTCGAGCTTCACCGTGCGGGCTTCACCAGCAGTGCCTTCTTCTGCTTTGCGCGGCGCTCGATCGATCGGTGTCGCGAAGTGCTTGTTGCCGCGACCTCCTTCTCCGCCCTGAGCGGCGATCAACTGCTGCTCATGCTGAAGAATTTCACCGATGACCTCACCGGTCTCTTCGTCTTTGACGATCGTTCCGATCGGGACTCCGATGACTTCATCTCGACCCGAACGTCCATATTTGTCCCGTCCCTTGCCATGTTCGCCTCTTTCGGCGCGAATGGTTCGCAGATGCTTTAAGTCGAGGAGTGAGGTGCGACCTTCATCGCCAACGAAGATGACACTACCGCCGCGACCGCCATCGCCTCCCGACGGGCCCCCAAAGGGCACATACGCCTCTCGACGAAACGCCACACAGCCATTGCCGCCACCGCCAGCTTCGATGCGGAGAACGCATTCATCTACGAAACGCACGCCCGCGCTCTATCCTGAAAGAGCGCCCGCCGCCACGCTCCAGCTGCGGAATTAGGCGGAAAATCAGCTTGTCAGGGTATGATAAGCCCGAGAAATCTCGGCAAAGCGCCGGAAGAGCAGTTGACGCTCCTGAGGCGTCGCCTCCGGGTGGCGATCGGGATGGTGTTCCTGGGCGAGCTCACGGAAGGCTCGGCGGATGTCCGAGGACGTTGCTTCGTCAGGAAGTCCGAGAACTTGAAGGGCGCCCGTCTGTCGGCGCGTTGCCGGGTAGTCAGGGGCGCTTTCACGGGTGCGATGGCGGGGCCGCCCGTCCAGGAACTCGCTCCGGTTGAGCCGTGTAGGAGCAGTAGGATCGTCGCCCAGAGGTCGCGGGGCGTGAAACCTAACGGAAGCCCGCTTGATGTGGAACAAGGGCTCAAGGCGAGCCAGATTTTGGCGGTGAAGGGCGTCGGCGAGTTCGGTAGGGGTCACAACACCTTGCTGGAGAAGGGTTTCTCCGAGGCGATGGTCGTCGCCGATTTCAGGCAACGAGTCGATCTGAAGCAGATCTCCCAAGAGGGGGCCTCCACGTTCCGTTTCAACCTGCTCGATTTCACCATCTCGCAGCTCAATACAGTGGCGGTGCCCATCGCGTTCAATCAGTTCAAGCACCCCGGAGGCGCCGTCTCGATGGAGGGCACCGAGGAGATCACCAAGAGTCGTGTTTTTGAGCTGTCCCGGGAGCTGCATGGCAGCCTCAAGTGCTACTCCTAGGGGCTCATTGGGCCAAATTAGCGGCTGTTGAACGGTCGATCCGGTTAACTACCGGAAAGCTCATTGAAATCGATGACTTTGAGGGTGCGGGGCGTCGTCCGAGCTTCAATTTCTGATCTCTTTCCTTGAGAATCACCACCAATCTGAAAATCGATGGGCTCCTCACATTCGATGCGGATGTGCTCGACCAGGAAATCGTCGAGGTAGTCGGGGTCGTGGTAAGTCCCGTTCCAAATCCCGCGAACATGGGCCACGAATTGGGGGGACCCGATCCTTGAGATACGCAGGTGCATTCGGGTGCTTGCCGGGTCCGCGAAGGGGAAGAGTCGCATTCCAAATCCGTAAAAAGGGATCGTCGAGAATGCAGCCATCCGGGCCCGCCCTTCGTAGATCGTTTCGCCTTGGCGAATCGCTCGCTCCCGATGAACGCCAGACGGGTCGACAGGCCATGCTTCGTCACCTTCGTTGATGACACGAATCATCGGCATCTTCTTGAAAAGCAAAGAGGGCAAGGAGCGTGACAGCGTGGCTACACTGTAGCCTGTGAGCCCTTGACCAAGCCCGCTGAAGGGAGTTCCGGACAGGGAGCTTCTTGTTGCGTTGTAGTCGGCGAGAATTTTTGCGTCAGCGCCGAGACCGGCGAAGGGAGTGTGCACACCTTCGACTTTGATCAAGCGCAGCTTGCGTCGAGGAGCGTCACGGGGAATTTCATCGGCTCCAGGCGCTGGCTCGGGATCACCCAGAGTACTCGCCCCGGCGACCCAAACGAGGGCATTGCCTGTGCCCAGTTTCAGCAACCCGAAACGTGGTGCGTACACGCCGGCTTCATCCGCAGCACGACAAACTTCTGTAGCAGTCACCGTGAAGGTGCCGTCTCCACCACCGGTGAGAACTGTCCCAAATCCGCCCGCGATGATTTGGCGTGCGATAATCGGCGCTTGGTCGAGATGATGCGACGTGAAAACCTCCCCATTCGTCAAATTCCGCGTCACCCGTTCGATGACCTCGTCGTTGACACTTTTGGCGTTCCCATTGAGCACCACGGCGATGCGATCATCGTGCACCGGCGGGTGATTCGGGTTGCTCGGTTCCGGCGAAGGCACTGTTCGTTTGACCCTGTTCTTCTGAGAACAGGGTCAGTCTCGCTCAGCTGATCGGAAAATAGAGCGTCCTACGAAGAAGGGCCCCATTTGGCAGATATATTCTGAGGTCTGGCGGGTTCCCCGCATACGCTGGACGACGTGAGAGAGCGGGTGGAGATTTTCTCCAATCAATCCGATGACGAACTCGTTGTCGTTCTTGTCTAAACCATGGCAAGCCAGGCGCACGTCGTGCGCGAGATCCGCGGCTCCGTAAGTCTTCCCGATTTCGGCATGCTCGCGAAGGATTCCCCCCTTTTCCCGTGGCTCCAACTTCTCAAACGCACCGCTGCGACGCAGCGGGTACCAAACGGCCCACGGCCATTTCTCGTTGAGCACGGTTTCTGCAGGGCGACGCAACATCCAATACTCCAAGTCCGGTTCGTAGCCGGTCGAGTAGGCGCGTCCCAACATCGTCATGTCGTCCCGCAGTTGAAGGGCCTTGGTGTTGCCACCAAGAAGTGCGGGGCGAACCTTGTCGACGAAGACTTGGGGGTCCGCGCTGAAAGTCAGGATCCCGAAGCTGAAGGGATCGTTTACGTCCTCATAGATGACCGTTCCGGCTCCCGTGGCAGCAACGCTCTCGCCGAGCTCTTTCCCGGTAGAACTCGTCACCTCGTTGGGACGGACGACGAGCAGCTGCATGAAGAGACGCCGATCCAAACGTTGGGGTTTGCCATCGACTGGGGCGCCCTTCTCCCGGAGGTCTAGGGGGGCTGATTCCTCGTGCTTCATAGAAGGCGGAATACACTCTGCGCGCCACGAGGCCAAATGACGCCATTATTGCTGGAAATTCAGCCGTCTAGGCCCGTGACTCGGGGGCGCCTTTTGATAAGCTCCGCCGGCTTTGAGCCGACCTAGTATTCCCCCCCAAGATGCCGTGGGTTCCACGGCCTCCTCCGGATCGAGCGTGCGTTCGTTGGCGCACCCGTTGCCGTCTGGGATGCGCGACCTTTTGCCTGCCGAAGCCGAGGCTCAAGGCAAACTTGCGTCCAAGGTGCTCGGAGTGTTTGAGCTGCATGGATATCAACAGGTGAGTGTTCCGGCGTTCGAGTACGCTGACGTGTTGGAGCGTGGTTTGGGGAACATCGAACCGACGAGCGTTTTGCGTTTCGTGGAACCGGAAACCGGCGAGGTCGTCGCGCTCCGTCCCGACATGACTCCCCAGGTTGCCCGGTTGGTCGCGACTCGTTTGAGCGAGCGCCCGTCGCCGGCGCGCCTCAGCTACCGTGGTTCCGTTCTTCGTCGTCAGCACGAACGCGCGCGCCATGATCAGCAGTCGCTTCAAGTCGGCGTGGAGCTGATTGGAGTTGGAGGTGCTCAGTCTGATCTCGAGGTGATCAGTGTTTGCATGAACGCCGTTCGCTCGGCGGGTTTGGAGCACTTTGTCCTCGATCTGGGACATGGGGGGATTGCTGTCTCCCTGCTCGATGAAGTGAGTGAAGCTTGTCGCGCTGATTTGATCGAATGTCTCTCTCTGAAGGACGCCTCCGAGTTGGCGCGGCGCGCATCGGACGCCGGCATTTCACGAGAACTCAGTGACGTCTTGGTCGCGCTCCTCGGGCTCCAAGGAGGGGCAGAGGTGTTCGATAAAGCTCAGAAAGTCCTGGGAAAGACTTCCGCTTGGCCTCATGTGGTTCAATTGAAGGAGCTCTACGACGCCATTGCAGTGGCGGGCATTGCTCATCGGGTGGTGGTCGACCTGGGCGAGACTCGCGCGGCGGCGTACTACACCGGCCCCACCTTTCAGGTTTTGGCCGAAGGCCCAGGGCAGGCGGTTGCTCAGGGGGGACGCTATGACGCTCTCTACGGCCTCTTTGGAGCGGAGCGACCTGCCGCTGGCGGTGCGATTCAGCTGGACCACCTGCGTTGGGCGTTGAGAGATCGCCTCGAGGAGACTTGCAGCAGGGTTGTGGTGGGAGCGGACTCAGCTGAGTCGCAAGCGGCCGTGGCTGCGCTTCGGAGCTCGGGGATCCCCTGTGTTTCCGTTCCCAAAGCGGAGGCGCTCGACTATGCGCGTGGCTGGCGCTACTCACACATCGCCCGTCTGGAAGGCCAGGATTGCCGCGTCTTCAAGGTCGGGCCGCAAGAGGAAGTCGATCTCGGGCTGGTTCCCGTGGATCAACTCTCAACGAAGATCCGCTCCTGAAGGGGAGCACACCGAGCATGTGCGCGCTCGGCGCGGGTGTGCGCGAACTAACCAAGCAAAGCGAAGAGAATCAGACATGTCCGCAGTGGTCATCGTAGGCGCCCAATGGGGCGATGAGGGTAAAGGAAAGATCGTCGACATCTACATGGAGTCGGCGGAAGTCGTTGTGCGATACGCGGGAGGCCCCAACGCCGGGCACACCCTCGTGGTCGGTGACGAGAAGCTCATCGTTCGCCTCCTCCCGAGCGGTATCCTACGGCCCGGCACGAAGTGTGTCATGGGTCAGGGGATGGTCGTCGACCCGAAGGTTCTGGTGGGAGAGATCGACGAGCTCAAGCGGCGTGGCCATGAAGACGTCGAGTCTCGCCTCCTGTTGAGTGACCGCGCGCATCTGATTCTCCCGTACCACATCGAAATCGATGGTCTTCGCGAGTCCTCGGCTTCGAAGAAGGACGCCATCGGCACGACGAAGAAGGGCATCGGCCCGTGCTACGAGGACAAAGTCCGTCGCACGGGGGTCCGCGCAGGCGAGCTGCGTGACTTCGACAAGCTGGCTGTCTCCATCGAAAAGGCTTTGAAAGCTTGGGCTCCTGTCGTGGAGTCGCTGGGCGGTAAGGCACCGACCGTGAGCGAGATGCTCGATTACCTCAAGCCCATGGCCGAGCGCTTGGTGCCTCTGTTGGGGAACGCGTCGGTCGCCACAGACGAAGCCATTCGCAACAACAAGCGAGTGATGCTTGAAGGGGCTCAGGGGACGCTCCTGGACGTCGACCACGGGACGTACCCTTTCGTGACGTCGAGCTCGGCGGTCGCCGGTGGTGCAGCCATTGGCGCCGGCATTGGGCCAAACCGCATCAGCTCGGTGCTGGGGATCACGAAGGCTTATTGCACCCGAGTTGGTGGAGGGCCGTTTCCCACTGAACTCGATGACGACCACGGCAAACATCTTCGTGAGGTGGGGGACGAGTTTGGCTCCGTCACTCGCCGTCCTCGCCGTTGCGGCTGGCTCGATATCCCTGGGCTGAAATACGCAGCCCGTGTGAACGGCATCGATGGTTTGGCATTCACGAAGCTCGACGTGTTGACTGGTCTCCCGAAGATCAAAGTCTGTGTCGCCTATGACACTCCCCATGGTCGTGTGGACGACCTGCCGATTGATCTTCTTGATGATCCCAAGAACGCCGTACCAGTTTATGAAGAACTCGAGGGCTGGACGGAGAATCTGGAAGAGGCGCGGGTCGTCGAGCAGCTCCCCGAAGCTGCCCGGAAGTACATTCGTTTCGTCGAGGAGAAGGCTGGTGTGCCGATGTATCTCGTCAGTGTTGGTCCCAGCCGAGCGGCGACGATTGTCCTTCACAATCCCTTCGTAGGCCGCGCAGCCACGCCGTAAATTTCTGCACCCCTTCATTTTCGCTGGAGAGGCGAACGAGGGGAGTCCCCTAGCTCGAATTTGCTACTGTGGGGCATGCGTTTCGCTCGTTCCCTTCGATGGGTTTGCTTCACGCTCGGCTTGGTCCTCCCCGCTTCTGGGTCGTCGAAGGTGGAGGCGCCACGTTGTGGGCAACCACGACCGTTTTGGCATCGCGTCACGAACAGCGCTGAGCAACGCTATTGTCGTATTCTGGACTCAGCGCGCGCCAAGCTCTGGACTCGTCCGGAAGCAGCGCTCGAGTTGGGGAAGAAAGCTGCTGCGCTCAGCGAGAGCGCGACAGAGGCTCGAGTGTTGCAAGCTCACGCCCATCAACTTTTGGGGAACTCGAAGCAGGCCAACGAGATCTTCACCGCGGCAGCCCCTGATCTGAGCGACTCTCGCATCTCAGCTCTTCTTCGTGTTTCTGACGTTTTAGGTGGGGCGCGAGCGGCTCTCCTCAGTCGAGACTATTCTGCTGCACTTCTGCGTTACCGCTGGGTTTTGCTTCGATTGCCTCAGTTGCGCCACTCACGGGAAGAAGCTCGCGCGTTGATCGAAGCGGCGACGGCTGCGGTTTACGCCAGCCCCAAGAATGGCAGGGAAGCGCGTGCTTACCTGGCTGGTGCAACCCGAAAGAACTCGCCCCTGCTGCGACCCATAGCTCAAGCCGCCTGGGTCCTGTCGCATCAACGCGATGGTCAGCGAAAGCGTGCCCAGACGCGTTCTCGGCATTTTAAAGATAGTTGGTCCGTTTTGTGGACGTTCGATCGTGGAAAATCACCCGTTGGACGACGTGGTGAGCTCCTGCCAGTTTTGCCGCTTGGTGAGCAATTTGCGATGGCTGAAGCGATCGCGATTCACGTGGAACCGAAAGCCGCAACCTTGCACAGACAACGTTTTGAAGACGAAGCTGGTGACAGCCTACCGGAGCATCTGACGCGAAAGTGAACCCATGCCGCGCCTCTCGCTTGCTTTCGTTCTTGCAGTTCTTTTGATTGCCCCCGCTGCTTTCGCGGAGACGATTTGGGAACGAACCAAGCGTGGTTTGCGTACTGAGGAACGTCTCACTCGAGAGGCTGTTGAGCGAGTGATCTTGGGGGAGGGGGATGACCGCGATCTGATGCGGGTTCGGGTCGGCATCATCACTCTCTCTCGCGGGGAGATTGAGGATCCACGAACCATCGTGCTTCTTCTTCGATTGCGTCGGGAGATGGGGCTCTCGTCATCGGCCTTAGGAAGCCGTCTGATCAACAAGGCGTTGTCAGGGAAGCTGAGCCTGACTGAACAGGCTTGGGCACATCTTGAAGCAGCGCACTTGGCCCTGAGTGCAGGAGATCTGAAAGTTGCCGAACTCGAGCTCGAACGAGCTTTGCATCGTTCTTGGCGTGCACCCGTTCGTGCGGAGACGCTGGTTTTGCGAGGTTTCGTGGCCTTGCGCGCTGACCAGTTGGCCACTGCTCTGGCAAGCTTCGAAGAGATTGAGCAGCTCTCAGCGTCTCGGCGCATCGACGTTCAAGCTCAGATTGGGCGGGCGCTTGCAAGCGCCCTCCAGGGAGATGGGGAACGTATGGTTTACTTTGCTCGTCAAGCAATGTTGATCAATGCCACGCGTGCCTCCGTGAGCCGGCGCGACCCTTTTTGGGATGTGCCTCTCGATGCGGACGAGCATGCTGTCATCGATGCGCTTCTGTTGTGGGGAGAAGGAGATGTGCAACGAAATGGAGACGCCGAGCGCGGAAAAGTCGCTCGAGCGCAGGCTTGCGACATCGTCGGAAATCTCGTGGACCGAGCTCAGGGAACTTCGGGGAGTTGGGGCGCAAGAGCGGCAGGCGCGCTTCTCTCTTTGTGGCAAGAAACTTGCGACGTCTCAACGCCCCGGACTGACGAAGACAACCTCTAGGCGCTCGTTCTTCTCGCTTGCTCCGCGGAGGCTGGGGCTGACCAAGGGCTGAGCACCGAGTACCGAGTGGGTCGTCAGCTTTGAGGCGCCAGCAGTCTTCATGGCTCGTTGGGCTGCTTCAAGCAGAATGTCTGCTCTTTTTTGTTGGCCAGCTTTCGCGGTGTGAGCGACGAGGAGAATCGGGAATTGACCGTTCGCTTGGGCGACACCAGCCAGCAGCTTGAGTTGCGAAGCCGCATGCTCGTTCAGCTCATCCTTTTTCGTTAGCGGCGCGCCAATGTTGACCACGACCCCACGGTCATCGCGGTAAGCGAAGAGTTTTCCAGTCTCTGTGAGTGCAGTCAGCAGCACATCCGAGGCTGCCGACTCAGGTGCTTTCTTGACTGCCGGGAGCCGCGCTCGAGTGAGCTGGCTGAGGCATTCAGCTCGAACTGCTGCAGCTCGGGGATAGAGGTCATCCTTGATCGAGCCGACACCGAGTTCTTCAGCAAGTTTTGCGGCCTGGGCGTTCGCTTCCTTGAGGCCTTTGGCCTGGTTGTCGAGGAGTCGAGTGGCCACACAAAGGAGCTGTGCTTCAGCAGTCAGTTGCTTCGCTGCCGTGCGTCGAACTCGCGCGCGTTCTGGAGTGAGAGACTCGACGTCTTTGACCTCTTCTTTGTCGAGGTGAACCCGGGCTCGATTTTCGAAAGTATCAGCATCAGCTGCAATTTGGCTTTGAAGTTGATCGAGCTTTGCCAAATCGGCGGCAGCTTCGTCTCGGCTCGTTTCTGCTTTCTCGATGCGCTCTTCTGCTTGAGCGGCGCGCGCCAGAGCGAAGGCTTCGTTGTAGGCGGCGATCGCTTCTTCGCCCGCCGCAGCCGCCTCGTCCATACGCTCCTCGTCGTAGAGCCACTTGGCTTCCGCTCGGAGTTTTTCCGCTGCGGCAAAAGCTTGCGGTGCGTACTCTTTGGACTGATTGGCTGACTTGGATTCTGCCACAGCATCCGCTTGTGACACCGGCGGAGGTAAAGGGGCTGGTGTGCAGCTAGCGAGGACAAGCGCGCACGTCGACAAGCTCCGGGTGAGCCGGCTCATTACTTCTTCCCCCCCGCAGGTTTCTTGGTCGTTGATTTCGCCTTGGGCTTCTTTTCGGCAGAAGTTTCGCTCAATCCAAGTTTGCGGAGGCGGGCGAGAGCACGTGCGCGACGAGTTTCCGTCTGCTCGACGAGGGAGCGTGCACGTCGAGCTTTTGACTTGAGATCCAGTGTTTCGCGTTGGATCTTGGCCGCTTTCTCTTCCAACTTGGCTGCTTTTTCCTGGGCCTTCGCCGTTCGCTCCCAAAGCTCGGCCGTTTTCTTCAGCCGCTCGGCCACGAGCTTCTTACCGGCCTTGATCGATTTTTCTGCTCGTTTTCTGGCCTCGGCTGCTTTTCTTCGAGCAGAAGCTCCAGGCGGATTCGTTTTGGTTTTTGGGGGACTTGTCGCCTTCTGACTGTTCTCGGTTGAGTTCGTCTTCGGAGCTGCCGGAGCATCTGAGGAGTCTGCCGCCCATGCGGCGGCTGGCACGCTCAAGAGGCTGATCCTTAAGAGGTTTCGAGCGAATGTGGACCAGGTCACGGCCCCACCAAGCCATGGGGAGCCCCCCGGGGTCAAGGGTAGATTGAGCTTCAGGCTCCGCAGCGGCTATATGCGCCCCATGACTTCCGGCTCCCCAGAAGACCAGCCCCGATCAGCCTCCTCGCGGGCGACCTGGGACGAATATTTTATGGGGATCGCGCGTCAAGTGAGTACTCGTTCGACATGCTCTCGGAAGCACGTGGGCGCAGTGATCGTGAGAGACAAGATGATTCTAGCGACCGGCTACAACGGCTCGATCAGCGGGCTGGAACACTGCGACGACGTGGGGCACCTGATGGAAGGCGGGCACTGCGTGCGCACCGTTCATGCGGAAGCGAACGCCATCGTTCAGGCTGCGAGACACGGAACAGCAGTGGAAGGCGCTGCGATCTACGTCACCGCTTCTCCTTGTTTCAGCTGCTTCAAGTTGATCGCGAACGCGGGGATCCGTCGTATCGCCTTCGGTGAGTTCTATCGGGATGAGAAGATCTTCACGTTTTCCAACGAACTCGGCATCGAGTTAGTGGAGGTTGCAGTCCAGTGAGAGTGGCCGTTGTCCAAGGAGGTGCATCCTCGGAAGCCGAGGTGAGTCGAAAATCGGCCCGTGCAGTTTCCGAAGCGCTCCGTCGAGCAGGACATGAGACGGTTGCCGTTGAACTTGACCGTTCGCTGCCCGCCGCACTTCTTGAGTTCTCGCCGGATGTCGTGTTCCCGGCAGTTCACGGGTCGTTGGGGGAAGATGGATGCCTCCAGGGTTTGCTGGAAGTGCTGGAAATCCCCTACGTCGGGAGCGACGTTCGCGCTAGCGCTCTCGCAGCCGACAAGGTGGCGTCGAAAGTTTTCTTTCGAAACGCTGGGCTACAGCTCGCCGGTGAGCGAGCGCTGTCTCACGCGGATCAAGAGGCAGATCCTGCCGCACTCTTCCAAGAGCTTCGCGTGTCCTTGGGTGAGTCTCTGATCATCAAGCCGGCGCAAGGTGGGTCAACGATCGGCATCGAAAGACTGCTCCGTGGGGCAACTCCCGAAGACTTCACACGGGCCCTCGATTCCGCTCTCCGGCACGATCCCATCGCTTTGGCGGAAACCTACATCGAGGGGCAAGAACTCACCTGCTCGGTCCTGGAAGACGATGAGGAAGTCCGAGCTCTTCCCGTGACACTCATTCGCTCGGAAGCCACCGAGTGGTACGACTTCGAATCGAAGTACGCGCCTGGAGGGAGTACTCACCTCTGCCCTGCGCCACTCGATGACGCGACCACACGCAAGATCCAAGAGGTTGCCGTCAGAGCTCATCAGCTGCTCGGCGCGCGTGACCTCTCTCGCAGCGATTTCATTTTGACGGAAAGCGGTGAAGCGTACTTGCTCGAACTGAACACCCTGCCGGGAATGACGGAAACGAGCCTCTTCCCTGAAGCCGCGGCGGCAGATGGGCTCGACTTTCCGTCCATGGCCGATCTGCTCGTTCGGAGGGCACTTTCTCGTGGCGTTCGCGCTCGTTCGACCGGGCGCCCCTTGCCAGGCAGCTAGGATCGGTTACGAAGCGCGCCATGAGCGCTTCGAGAAAAGTTTTGGTCGTTGGCGGTGGCGGCCGCGAGCATGCCCTGGCGCTGCGCCTATTGGCCTCTGATTCCGTGTCTGAGGTCATTGGTTGTCCTGGCAACGCGGGGATGACCTCGTCTCCGATCGAAGGAAAGAAGCTCCGCTGTGCGGCTGGAGCTCCAGAAGAAATCGCGAAGGAGGAGCAAGTCGACCTCGTCGTCGTGGGCCCTGAGGTGCCGCTCGTCGACGGGTTGGCCGATCGCATCACCGCGCTTGGTATCCCTGTGTTCGGCCCTTCCCAGGCAGCGGCTCAACTCGAGGGATCCAAGGCCTTGATGAAAGACTTTTGCCAACGTCACGGGATCCGCGCTGCTCGTGACGTCGTGGTGAAAAGTATTGATGAGCTGGAGCCCGCGTTGGCCCAGTTCGACGCTCCACCAGTCGTTAAGGCGGATGGTCTTTGTGCTGGCAAAGGAGTCGTCGTCGCCGAGTCCGTCGAGGAGGCACGCGATGCTGCTCGACGAATGCTGAGCGGAGAAAGTTTTGGCGACGCAGGCACCACCGTCGTGCTCGAAGAGCGTTTGTTGGGCTCCGAGGCAAGCATCCACGCCATTTGCGACGGTCATCGTGCGGTCGTGCTGCCCACGGCTCAAGACCACAAACGTATCTTCGAAGGAGATCAAGGCCCGAACACCGGTGGAATGGGGACCTATGCCCCGGCACCGGTCGTTGACGCGAAGATGCTCGAAGAGATCCGTATCAACGTCGTGGACAAAGTGGTCACCGGAATGAAAGCTGACGGAACCCCGTTCGTGGGTGCTCTCTTTGGCGGGCTCATGATCAGCCCCGACGGAGAGCCGGTGGTCTTGGAGTTCAACGTGCGCTTCGGTGACCCTGAGACACAAGTTTTGACCCAGATCGTTGACGGAGATTTCGGTGAGGCTCTTTTTCAGGCCGCAAACGGGAAGCTGGAGGATGACGTGCTCACCACTTCAACCCGCCACGCCCTATGCGTTGTCCTTGCGGCGGAAAACTATCCGGCCAGCCCGAAGAAGGGCGATGTGATCACTGGGATCGACCAGGCCGAGACTGTTGACGGCGCTCAGGTCTTTCACGCTGGAACCCAGCAACGAGGCGATGAGCTGGTGACTTCAGGCGGCCGGGTGCTCGGTGTGACAGCGTCAGGCGATGACCTGCAAAGCGCTCGTGATCGGGCCTATGAGGCCGCAGACCTCGTGCAATTTCGGGGGAAGCAGCTACGACGCGACATCGGCTTTCGCGCTCTATCTTAAATACCAACCGACCAACCCCTCTAAAGCTCAACATGGCACGCGTACACAACTTCAGCCCAGGACCTTCGGCCATTCCTCTCCCTGCTCTCGAACGCGCGCGCGATGAGCTGCTCGACTTCGAGGGATCCGGCATGAGCATCATGGAGCAGAGCCATCGCGGCAAGGTCTATGATGCGGTTCACGAAGAGGCGACTGCTCTGATTCGTCGGCTCCTTGACGTCCCGGACACTCACGACGTCCTCTTTCTTCAAGGGGGAGCGACCCAGCAGTTTGCTCAGATCCCGATGAATCTGCGCCAGGAAGGCCAAAGTGCGGATTATGTGACCACCGGGGTCTGGGGAAAGAAAGCAATCAAGGAAGCCAAGCTGACTGGCATCGCCCGGGAGGCCGCGACCACGATTGAAGGAGACAAGTTCTTTCGGGTGCCGAAGGACAACGAGATCGACCGTGATGCAAAGGCTGCTTACCTGCACATCACAAGTAACAACACCGTGATGGGAACTCAGTTTCTTGAATTCCCCAGGAGCCCGGGTGTTCCTTTGATCGCCGATATGTCGAGCGACATCATGGGGCGGCCTGTGGACGTGAGCCAATTCGGGCTCATCTATGCTGGCGCGCAAAAGAACATGGGTCCGAGTGGGGTGACGGTTCTCATCGTCGACAGAACTTTGATCGAAGGTGGTCGCGAAGACATTCCCTATATCTTCCAATACCGCACCCAACAGGCTGCCCGATCTTTGGCGAACACGATTCCCACCTTCGGCGTGTACATGTTGCGCAACGTCCTCGCCTGGCTGGAAGGGGAGGGTGGTATCACGGCGATGTACGAGCGGAACTTGAAGAAGGCCGCTCAGTTGTATGACATTTTGGAAGAACGTCCTGAACTCTATCGGCTTTCCGTTGAGCGTGAGAGTCGTTCTTTCATGAACGTCGTTTGGAATCTACCGAGCGCCGAAGAGGAGATGGCCTGCGTTTCTGCGGCGACCGATGCAGGGTTGATTGGCTTGAAAGGTCATCGAATTGTTGGTGGTCTTCGAGCGTCCATCTACAACGCGGTTGGTCAGGATTCGGTGGACGCCTTATGTGAGTTCCTCCGGAACTACCGGAGGTAAGCCCTGACGCCACCTTGTCCGACATGTAGTTCAGGCGAACTCTTTGAGTGAGTTGTTCGCCCTCGATTGAAGGTAGAGCTGGAATGTCCCGAGGTTCTTGGCCTTTTTGACCAACTAACGGGCTTCTACTAAATTCCTTCTTCAGCTCAGAGTGCATTTTCCGCACTCCTCGAGAGGGCTCCATTGGCTCGCTATCGTCTGCGATTTTTACTCCATGAAATGGATCTCCCCCATGGGGAGCTTGTGATCGGGAGAAGTGCAACTTGCGGTCTGACTATCGATGACCCGTTGGTTTCTCGCTCTCACGCGAAGCTCGTGATCACGGAGGCTGGGGCGTCCATTGAGGACGCGGGTTCTCGCAATGGAATTCGGGTGAATGGAAGGACCATCAGCGGCCCAACCAAGCTCACCGACGGTGCAAGATTTCGGATCGGCACTCAGGAATTGATGTTCCGAGCCATGGAGGATGCCGCTGCGGTCGCACCGCGTCGTCGAGCGACGGGCTTCATGATTCATTGCACCTCGTGCGGACTGCCCTACTCAACGGAAGCTTCCAGTTGTCCGAACTGTGGGCAATCTCAAGATTCGGTGTCAGGTGAGGATGAGCCGACGACGACCACAGAGCAGGCGTGGAGCATCGAACTTCTCGCGGAAACAATGCATCGAGCTCTGAGCTTAGGGAGGAAGCAGGATATCGAACGTCTGTTGGTTCAAGCTCGCGGAGTGCTCGAGTCCACCTCCGTCACAGTCGACCGCAGGCGGTTGGATCAATTGGCTGACGGAGCCATTCGGTTTGCCTCGGAAGAAGGCAAAGTCGAGTGGGCTCGTTGGGCGTTGAGTCTCTACTCAAAGCGCGGGATCGCGCCGGGGGCAGAAATCGGTCAGCAAATCAGCAGTCTACCACCCAAGACCAGGGATACCCTGGCTCCGGCAGTACGCGAAATCGTCGACAGCCTTCGTCCTCCTGCGGCTGGCGAGGAGCAAGTCGATGAGAACGCCGTCAAGATTTTCCGCCAACTGTCAGATAGGTCGGAGGCCGGTTGATGGGCTTCGCGCTGCGTCACGGCGAGCATGACTATCCGTTGGGCGAGGCCCGCTTCGTGATTGGTCGAAGCGAAGGGTGCCAACTTTGTTTGAACGATCCCATGGCCTCGAGAAACCACGCAGCGATTTTCGTGGAAAACGGACGAGTTCGCCTCGAGGATCTTGAGAGCCGGAACGGTGTCTTCGTCAACAAAGAGCGTGTTCAGTCCACACTGCTTTTGAGTCACGGCGACAACATTCGGATCGGATCGCAGGAGATGATGCTCATCGAGCGAGGTGGTCGTGAGCGAGCAGAAACGCTCGTTCAAAAGCCTGTGACCGCACGTCTTCAAGCGTTCGGAGTGCTCGGTAGCTTGGCCGATAAAGCGCTCACGCTTGGTCATGGTGATGAAGCCGAACGTATCTTGGGTCGCCAGCTTGGTGAGTTTCTCGACAAAGCCGAACGCGGTGAGCGTCTGGAAGAAGAGGAGTTCGACAAATCGATCGGCTACAGCCTGAAGATCGTCTCATTGACGAAGAAAGGAAAGTGGCTCGATTACCTGTTCCGCATGCACGCCGCTCAAGGGAGGTTGATGGATGCCGATCTCGTCAACGAGCTCTATTCGGTAACGCCAAAAGTGGCAGACGCCACAACGACCCATCTTCGCGGCTACGTTGATGCACTCAGCGAGATGTCGCTGAACTATGGCCCCGGCGAGAAGTTCGTTTTCAAGCGCATCGAAGGCTTGAGTTCGTTAATTTCGTAGAGTTTCAGTTTGTGAGGGGGCAGGGCGCAGTTCTTGTGAGGGGGCCCTGCCCTGATCATTGATCACAAGATCAATGAGAGGGAATTTCGCCTAGGAGCAGATCGTTGATGCAGTTGTGGATAC
>WURV02103323.1:0-42414 GCA_011762755.2 Epimenia babai | reverse complement strand
ATCGGGGGTATAGGTTTTTTCCTGTGCATTTCTCTCCAGCTATTTATAGAACCACATTGGCTATCCTAATTACCATCACTAATTGATGGAGTATATCTGTATAGCAGTGATCGGTTGACAATATTGAGTTATGACTAGAATTGACGGAATAATAACAGTACTTAAAAGATTAGCAATAGCTACGTGACTGTAGTAAATAGTCATTATGAGAAAATGGAGTGGTGTAATGTATATGATCAGTAGACTAGGAACAAAGGAACTATTAATCGTGATATACTCGCGCACAAGGTAAAATAGATGAACAAAATTTAAAAGTAAATCACGAAAATTGGCCTAAAATCCACGATCCTCTGTTAAGGGCAAGATTAACACAGGCTAATTTGTTGGTTATGCGTTTTTTCTTGTGTAGACTTTTAAGAATGCATTGGTTTGAGAGCGTGTTGTCCGTGTTGTGGCTGTATATATTTTGACCACTTAGTCACTGGGAAAGTTCCTGTCCGGTTTCTCCTATGTAGATGGCTGACAGGCATCTAGTCACATATGGCGACACCTTTTTCCAGGTGACTTGGAAACGCTATAATGGTTTAATATGAGAGAAAATATATTGCAGCTTTTGAATTCGACATTTTTCATTGGGCGAAATAAGCTGTTATCATTTCCCTTGTGTTATATTACGTTTATACTCAAACATTCCATTCTCCATGGCAATTATTTTTCAGAAAGACAAAAAAAATGAAAACCCCCAAATCTTTTCCCATCTCTAATAATATTAATTCTCCATTCAACCCGCTACAGGTTACCTTTCAATAATTACTGAATATCTGTGTGAAATGAAAATTATTAAAATATATGAAATTTCAATATTTACATAACTGTTGGCAACTATTGGCATATTGTTATAGTTTACTGTACTGTGATCAGCTCTAAAATATTAATTTATAAATTTTATTGCGTATATTATTACTTAAGCTTTATTTTTATAGTTTGCAGAATAATATTGAATATAATTTAATTCATCAGATTTGTTAATGTATCTGCTTAAGATTTGTTTTTACTGTTCGATGCATCTATAAAATCTTAACTTGTTAATATGTTAATAAACTTACCGTAGTTACTTACTGCTAAAGTTTTCGCGCTCACCTTTTGCATGGGTAGCATATATATATATATATATATATATATATATATATCGTATTGTAGTGATATTTTATTTTTTATAGAAAACTGAATATCGCAATCGAATTGAAGTTTGCGAAATTGGAAATTTCACGACTTTTGGATTGGAGTTGAATGATTTGTAAAAATTTGAGAATTTATCAATAACTGCTGTCTCATGCATCCTCATTAACTTATTTGAATTCTTTATTTACAGTACAGTTTTGTCTCTCACTAGAATTTTTAACAAATTGTTATTGAATTTGTTTTTCAAACCATTTTGTCAACTGTGATTTGATTTCTATATTCCGTTTTACAGGTTTATATTTTATTTTTGTACGTTTTGTGGGTCATATGCTTTTTTGGCAATGGTGTTTTTATTTCCGCATTTTAGTATATTAACGTTTTTGAATTGTGCTTGTTCCATATAACATTATTACATACATACATGTATTTATTTTCAGTCATTATAATGAGTATTCATATTTGTACTATATCTATGCAAGTAAACTTCTATGCAGGAATCTGCTTTGTTAGTAAAACTATAGACAGCGAATGGTAACTTTAATGTATGATTGGGGGGTACTATTGATAAAAAATAAAAGATGCAATTTATACATTTATACAACTACGCAATTTATAACACATATTCGAAATATAATCTACTGTCTTCTAAAAGAAAAATATATATTCTACTTGGTCAGTATAAAGACACAATTTATAATTTTATTAGATGTTTTAAATTTATTTTGTGAAGGGTTCTTTGTTATTGTACTTTTATTGTTGTATCGGATATTTTTTATACACAGTATGCACAGTATTTACTTTATGGTGTCTGTTTATTTTATTAATAATAAAGTCGCACATGCAGGTGTTGTGTTATTATTCAATTCTCATTGTTGTTTCCAATTGACTATAACAGTGAAACCATCACCCTATTTCTTTCTGGAGAGTGATCAGCGGCGATAGGTCCCGCCAAAAATAGTTAAACATTGTTTTACTATCTTTGTTAGCACCAAGACCTATTTATTAGCTCACCAGAGCTTATGCCGATGTTCGTATTTTTTCTTGAAAAATCTCAAGAACCGCTTATCACAGAAGTCTGCCATTTGGCTAATATTGTCCATGATGATATGAATAAATTTAGAGGAAACCAACCCAAGGACAATATCTCCCATCTTGCAGACCTTTGCGATAATCGGTTCTTGAGAAAAAATTTTTGCAATAAAGAATATGGACATTGGCATCAGTTATTTCCCCTAGGTCCAAGACACCAACTAAAAAACAATATACCATGAACAAATCTATAAGACACCAACTAAAAAACAATATCTGCCAAAGAGCAGACCATTTCGATAAGCGGTTCTTGAAAAGAATTAACAAAAAATGCCAACATTGGCAGAAGTTAATTCCCCTAGCTGCGATGACGATACCATGGAGAAATCTAGAGACCAACCCTAGGGGAAATAACTGATGCCAATGTTCGTATTTTTTATTAAAAATTTTTTCTCAAGAACCGATTATCGCAAAGGTCTGCAAGGTGGGAGATATTGTCCTTGGGTTGGGTTCCTCTAAATTTATTCATGATATAATCATCGAAGCTAGGGGAGGTTCTTCCGATGTTCATATTTTTTCTTAAAAAATCTGAAGAACCGCCTATCGCAGGGGTCTGCCATTTGGCAAATATCCTCCTTGGGGTGGTATCTTTTAGATTTCTTCAGCATGTTATCATGGGAGCAAAGATGAGTAATTTCTGTTGACTTTTTATTTGAAAATCTTTATCTCCATGTCTGCCTAGTGCGAAGGTCTGCCATTTGGCAGATATTGTCTGTGCAGGTCTTATTCAGATTTGTCTAGGGCATCTCTGTTTAGATGTGATTTCAGCCAAGGTTTTTTCCCACAAATCTGTATTCTCTTGTTTCAGTGTCGTAAATGGGTATTGCCAGGTCTCTTCGGCCTCATGCCCTGTTTTAGTGTAGTAATGGGTATTGTCTGGTCTCTTTTGCCTCTTGCCTTGTTCCAGTATCGTAATGGGTACTCTCGGGTTTCTTTGGCCTCTTGTCTTGTTTTAGTGTCATAATGGGTTTTTGATGTCAGGCAGTCTTCATGCTGTCTTCTCGTTCTAATAACAAGATGGCCTCTTTGGCCTTTTTATTTTGTCTTTCTCTTTTTTCCTCTCTTTTTTTCAGGTGAACGTCTTGAGGCCTCTTTGGCCTCTTGTTTTATTTTTATTATTATTTTGTAACCTTCCTTAAATTCACACTTATCTCCCATAACGTCTTATATGATAGGGCGTTGAATATTATGTCCCTTGCCATAAAAATTCACTCCAGTTGTCGTCTGCTCTTCACGTGATAATTCGAAATAATGTCAAGTGTACCGATTTTCACTCATTTTATTATCAGAGGTAAGCGATGCCAACTATTAGGTGGTAACACCTTTTCGACGAACCAAATAAGGTGTAGATTAACGCAAGTTTTCGAGTTTCGATTATCATCATAATCATCAATCACAAAAAACACCGTAGAGTAATCACAAGTAGATCGGAACTTCCAAATCGATCTTTGACTACTATTACATGTTAGGAAAACGTATCATCAACGTCTTTACTATGAGCGTGGAGGAACCGACTTTCCATTACCTCTTTAAATATACTATTTCGCAAAAACATACATCAGAAGGTTTCGATAAAATCACAATTAAGAATTAACTAGTTGAGAGTTGAGACTAACTTATTGACAAACTAAAATTCGACGATTTGAGGTCACATCTGATCTACCAACATAGTGATGACGTTGATGTACTATTTGTGAAAAGATCTATTTGGAGGTTCCGATCAAATTGTGGTTACTCTACGATATATTTTTTGAGAAATATTTTATTTTAAAAGGTGATCGAAAGTCAGTTCCTCCTTGGTACCTTTACCTTTTTTGAATACAACGCAGTGCTGTACAGGTGTGTACAATGGATAGCAGCGGTCAGCTCGCTATCATGTCCGGTTGCCCTTGTCTGATTTGGGCCTTAATCACTTGATGTGACATACTTGGTCTGGTGTATGAGCATGTAAAGGATATGCGAATAGTGATAAAAAATCTTTCTTAAGTCTTACATCAACACAGTTCATTTGTTTGATTTTCATTTTGGGCCGTCTTTCTTTGTGGACTTTCTTGATAATAAAACGAATGTCTCTACCCTTGTCGTGTCGTTAGTTTTCGTAGAAGGTGTTTGAGGTGTAGCAGCACTACAGTCATGTAATTTAGCATTTTCTCAATGTCGTCTGCTTTTCATACCAATTTATCATATTATTATATCCCTGATGTCATATACTACAATTGATAAGCCTTTTCCTTTCCATGCAGTCGATGGCACTTACTTCTCTCCTCTATAGTCATTTCATTGTACATATTCATCAACTATCACACATTGAATCGAGTGTACACCATATATCGGCTTTTTTAATCAGTCTTGTAATTACTAACTAACTAAAAAAAGAAATGCCATTGAAGCTGTAGATGCAGTGAACTCTTACTGCTTTTTTGTCAGAAATATTGCATTTTTACCATCAGTTGAAATGTTAAAGTGCTTTTCTGTCGTCAGTATTTGGTGGAAAAGTTGAAGAGTGAAATGTAAACACTAATTATGTCATTAATTTTTTTTCACGATTTATGACCATGAACAGCGAGCTAAGTATAAATTAATATATGTTATTAAAGTAATTTAGGTGAAGGGGGGGGGCATAATATATGACCTGATCAATCATTTGTCCTAATTGAAAACTTTTAGTTAGTGAAATCAAGCTCATGTAGTTTGGTAGATTATTTTGTTTTGGGGTCTATCACCAAAGCCGAGGGAGAAGTCAGATAGCAAACAAACCAACCCACCCACACGCGCGCGCGCATGCATACAGAGACTGAATAGCAGCTTCTTAGATGATTAAATAAAAGCAAGCAATCACCGACACAAGTACCCACGAGTGATTTTAAATCTCATTAATATTTCATTGGCAAAAATCTCTAACAAATAAGAGTCGAGGATATATATCTTCCAATTGACATTTTCTTATGAAAACTACTCAAGAGAAACATTTAATCACCAACATGTTTTCAAGAGAATAATAAACCAATAACCTAACATCTTGGTTCCATATGGCAGAGCAAGGATATAGAACAGAAATGTACACATTTACAGAGGAGATATATACTCGATCAATATAAGAGGACCACATTAGGAGATATATACTCGATCAGCATAAGAGGACCACTGAGGAAATATATACTCGATCAGTATAAGAGGACCACATTAGGAGATATATACTCGATCAGTATAAGAGGACCACTGAGGAGATATATACTCGATCAATATAAGAGGACCACATTAGGAGATATATACTCGATCAATATAAGAGGACCACATTAGGAGATATATACTCAATCAATATAAGAGGACCACATTAGGAGATATATACCCGATCAATATAAGAGGACCACATTAGGAGATATATACTCGATCAGTATAATAGCACCACAGAGGAGATATACAGTATACCCGATCAATATAAGAGGACCACATTAGGAGATATATACTCGATCAGTATAAGAGGACCACAGAGGAGATATATACCCGAT
Organism: Epimenia babai; assembly: GCA_011762755.2. Lineage (NCBI taxonomy): Eukaryota > Metazoa > Mollusca > Solenogastres > Cavibelonia > Epimeniidae > Epimenia > Epimenia babai. The sequence goes on along the minus strand of WURV02103323.1, from coordinate 36,634 downwards.
CAATATAAGAGGACCACATTAGGAGATATATATCCCCGACACATTAGGAGATATATACCCGATCAATATAAGAGGACCACATTAGGAGATATATATATATATATATATATATATATATATATACTCGACCAAAGTGTACTCATTCGTTTACAGTTTTCAGACATTATTTATAGCTATATAAACCATGTCCACTCAGAATTTGCATCAATAGTAGATTATGATGTTAACAAGTTATGATTTTTTATAATATATTAAAATAACCAATCTATAACCAACAAATAACCAACATATAACCAACATCAAATGTTTTATTTACCTTGTAGATCTACCGTCTGCAAAACTATGACATTAAGTATATTTTATCGTGATTAATACTTTCCTGGTGCTCAGTCGAGCTGAATCTGAAAACTTCGACCACAACTACGGCAGCACTAAAGTGTGAAGTTTTCAACATCGACAATGAACTATAAGACTATTACAATATAAAACCCAGGTATACTTTGTTAGGGGTATAGATATACCTGTATAAAAAAGTATTTAATAAGTATCTATATTTTCCCAGTTTATTTAAGCAGATACTCAAGTAATTCATCTATCTATAATTGCTGGACCTGACCCATCTCTGAAATGGGTAAATGTTCAATATCTTCGGAAGGAGATTGAAGGCATTGTATCTGCGCTGGATAGCTCTACTAAACATTGACACACAGTTTATTGACAATCAAAGGATTTCAGAGTTGTTTTATGATAGTTAACTCTGAATTGCATGTTCGATTGTGTAGTGTTTGATGAATTAATGACGTATTAACGCAACATCCTTTGAGGTAGTAGACAGTAGAATGCTTTATATATGAAATAACATAAATTAAGTGTGATATGATTGTGGAGGGTCAACACTTTGAGTTCATCAAACATCGTGAGTTGAATTGTACTTAGGAACATTTCATATTATACGAATAGCTTTCTTTTGTATAGTGACTAATTTATTGATACAAATCGGATAATTGTTCTCCACCCTTCGCGAGCCAAGGATCTTTGTGCTAGAATATTGAAAAAAAAATCTTATGAAGTAGGTTATTGTAAAATTTCTTAAGAGTTTAAGGAGGCAATATTGTAAGCGCAACTGACATTTATTACCATTAAGTATCTTTGACACTTCGTATCTTCCTTTTCCCCTCTAATAACCGAAGTTGAACTGGTTGCCATGTCAACCATAGGCTAGTTTTGTTAAGGCCTACTAAGGGCCCATTCAAAGGGGTATTATTGCATACCTACATAGCTACCATAGCTTAAGAAAATTTTTCAAGCTTATTATGGCATACGTGCAGATTTTCTGGTTGAGATCCACATCCTGCGTTAACCTACTTCAGATCATGATGCATCAACAGGTATCTTATTGAAGAATTAATAGCATTATATTTCTCTCAGTGTACCATGTACATAAGTATACTCCCATTTAAGGTGATATTAAATATATATAGTTTGGAAAAGTTTAAGAAATTATGTAAGTCATAACAGAATTTTTAGTGAATAGTTATTATTTGCGAAATTCTGTTGTATTACTTGTCACGACAGATTGGCTGCTATTATGTCTTTCTAAACGTGATATGAGTCTTTCATCTTTAAAGTACACATCAATATAAGGAGTTAAGAACAAATGGTTCAAAGGTTCAATGTTATTATTGAATAGTCTATTAGAAATGGGTGATCACGAACAGTTGATTGCAATAGTTTAATTAGGAGGGTTTATACTGTGGCATTCTGAATAACTTGCTGAGTGCAGACTGACTTTCATTGTGCAGTGTATTTACCGGTAGTTCACTGACTTATTGCTCCGTTAAGCGACAACACATCTAAAAAGGCAATTTGGTCCATTTGTCATTGGTGAAAAATCCCGGGCAATACTAAGTGTATTTTTCTGTTGTATCCTTGGGCAAGGTACTTTATCCCGATTGCTCCAGTCAACTTCGCCGTAAGTAAGTAGTAGTGAAATTGATTCATGCCAATATGGATAAAATGTGATGCTTGCTGGTACCTGTTATGGGCAGCAATCTCCAATGGTTTAAACTGTCATTTGGCAGAGTGAGTTTTAGGTATGAAAATATCAGAATTTACAGGATGGCTCATCTGGTAGAGCACCAGCCTATGAACCAGATCGTGGCGGGTTCGAATCCTGGGCAATACCATGTGTGATTTTCCATTGTATACCTGAGGAAAGGTACTTTATCCCAGCTGCTCTGGTCAACTTAGCAATAGGTAAGTACGAGTGTAATTTATTTGTAGCATCCCAAATTAATATACACTCTGAAATTAAATTCATAACGGGATTACCCATTATAGAACTGGCTTTTCCAGTGACTTGTACTAAACTGCCATTTGGCAAGCTGAGCAAATGGCTTTAAAATATGGTATATAAATTTCACACCTCACTTCTTTACTTAAGTAGATGTTTTTCGGCCTTTAGATAATAGATCTAACAAGTGAACTTTGCAAAGATATTTCATGACATGTTGTCACTTCTCAATATGTTCTTTATCCATTCAAGTTACAAGTACTTGCGTGACTGATAAAGAAGGAAATAGATCACCCTATACATGTTTTCAGCGTTCCTCATGAATCAACTTTATATTGTCTCGAAAATTATGATGGCCAGTTATTAAAGATTTATTTGGCAGTGTATCAATTACGGATGGTTTTATATAACAGAATGTAACATCACTGTTTATGCCTGGGAGGCATTCCAACACTAGTATTGACAATGAATTTTCATTAGTAAAATTTGAATAGTATTGGATTTCTAATAGAAAGGAACGCAACATATTTTATGTGTTATTTCATAGTGATGGGTGATAAATATAAATAAAATATTAAAATGACTATGCACATAAAAACCCCATTAGTGGTCTTTGCTGTCATCTTTGAACAGATGGTTATTCAAGTGTTTATGAATAATTTTCTCAAGATCCAACACAACTCAATATAATAGAAAATGACTTTTATTCATTTGGATCAGATGATTCTGCTTCATCTTATGGAGTAAACATTCATCAGCTTCCAGGAGGATTGCGGGGCAGAATTCCCTTGTTTTATTCGATAATTATATATGTGTATAGTAGAAGATTTATCAAGTTTGAATCTTCTCAGTCGTGGTACCCACTCTATCACCTTAGGCAGCTTTTGCTAATTGAGATAAAAATCTTGATTTCGTTTTGTGTTACTGAATCAAGTCAAGCACTTTGATTTTCACCCTTATTCCAGCCCTTATTCTTAAAATTAATCCTGGTTTTTCTGAAGCTTATTGTCAGAGAGAGTTCCATCAAAGGAATGATCGTGCCTAACATTGCTAATGTGACTTGCCTGTTTCTATCATTCACTAAAGTAGTTAGCATTCAGAAGAGCTTTCTGATTCACACGCTGCTTTAATTACATACGATATTCTATCCTCTTAGCACCTCCAGAATGTGGAGAAGTTCCCACAAGGAGCATTTATCAACTTATCAAGCTCCTCTGTCTCTTTGAGTATACGGTATACTATACTATAGCTGTCATTTGCTGCGCAAATTTTCAGTCAGTCTAAACCTATACGTAGTTTGCTGAGTAATGCTCTTGTATACTGAATCATTCCGCCATAGTAACTGCAGATTAAGTTTATTCAACTTGTAGAAATTTATTTCCCTATCTTGTTGTAGGTAACCACCTACCTAAGTACATTAAACGAGATAATCATCTTCATAGCATACCTGACTATACAATCTATACTTACAACCTTCTTTATATAGCAACCCTTTTCTCTGCGCCACAAATTCTGTAGCCCTTTGCTATACGATTGTCCCGCGATATGTCCAATTTCACCATTGATAGATTTAAATTTGTCATGTTCAAGGGGCATGACCACCTTACGCGCACCTTCGTTACTTATCATGTGCCTTTCATTGTCCGAACAATCCGGCCACCCTATAGCAGACATTATCATTTCATAACTAACGTGATGAACAATACTTGCCCCACGGTAGACCAAGTTTTTACCATGCGAACCTGTACTATATACAGATATTAGTGAGTTATCCAATTCATCATTAAAAATACCCATTCCATATGTACTTGCCTGGATAAATAGGCTATTTAACAGAGTAGCCAGAGTGACTAATGACATTTTGTGGAAGGGATTTTTTTGTCCCCTTTATGCTTTACAAAAAGCGGCAATGCTTCTGTTTTTGAAGCTATTTATGTTTGCTTTTTGCCCAGCAGTAGTCTGCAAGCTCCCCCTATGTGTACAAACTCATTTTCAAACTCGATTTGTTCATTATTGCACACAAGTATCGCATCCCTCTATGAATTTTAAACACCTTTGTTTTCACAATGTTGACATGTAACTTGTTATATAGAGAGTAGTTTATTTAGATAAATTTAAGCACTCATAGTGACCTTGCAAATAATCGCTAGATCGTAAGTATATATCAGAACGATAATTTTATCATCGTATAAATAAGCTAAATGATTTACGATAAATAAAGAGAACAAATGTGGTGAAGGGCCTTCCCCTTGAGGGAGTCCACTAATTTGAGTTATAACCCAACACACATAGTTATTTACCATGACTTGAATATAGTTAACATTCATGATTGAATATCATACATGTATGAAATGTTCCGAAAGTCGTTAATTAGCAAGTTGTCTGATCAGAAGATGGTCAAAATAAATGCCTTTTGAAAGTAAAAAAATCATATAGGAGAGTGGCCTCAGCTTTGATAGTGCATCTTTAATGAAACTGTTCAGACTAGTCATATCTGATTCCGTGGATCGTCCCTTTTGGAATCATTTTTTTCTGATGATATTCTGATTAGCCAATCTTCCATCATTTGTGTTGACAAATCGGGCTGGGTAGGCCTAGTTTGCTTCTCCATATTCGATCCAAACATGATTAATGTCAATCGTCCTTTTATACTTATTTACTGATTTGAGCTCGAATACATTCCGTACAAGGAAATTTTGTCGCACTGGATGAAATGCTATCTGCCTGACATGACATTCTTAATCCAAACTGTATAAGATGCTTCATGTGAGTACTTGACGCATTTTCCTTATAAATATCAGTCGGCCATTCACACAAATGAGGCAACGGGCTTAGATAACAATAAAGAAACTAAATAAAGCATGATAGATATATTTATTTGATTGTATGGCAGACAATAGATTTAGAGGGAGTGAGCTTAGAGTCCCAACTATGTGTTTCCACTTCTTTTCTCCATGGAGGCAGTATCCCCTCTCGTCCCGTTCCTTATACAACTCAAAGATGCCCCCAAAAACCAAAGCAGTCAGGTTGGAATGTGTAGGACTGTCTGTTACGCCAAGGGTCTGCGTTCTAGTCCTTGGTTATAATGGCTGGCCTTCGGCAGATGGATCCCTCAAGTTCACTGCGCCAAAATATAGATATAATTTCAACATAATGACTTAGTTATTGAAGTTAATGGGGTACGAAAATGTGGTTGTTTGAATAGCTGGAAAGAAATGTACAGAAAAAGGTCGTGGATTCGACGCCCATCAGAGGTATCAGTTTTTTCCTGCGCATTTCTCTCCGGCTATTCAAAGAACTACATAATTATGAATCACCCTGTATATGAGCACACTTTTCATCTTACTTGTCAGTTTGATGCTGTCGATAATGAATACTATTAATAAAAAAATCGATACCCATGTGGCGCATCAGTTTTCAGCAGAAATTGGATAAGTAGACATCAGATAACTGAGATCAAACTGTACAGTGAACAACAATAGTCTGTATCAATGTTTGTGAAGTAAAAGCAAATTAGGCATTTATGTTCCGCACTTTCAAGCCACTTATGCAGCTTGGCAAATGACAGTTTGCAAGTACTGATAGGGGGTTGGCAGCTCTACAACAAGCGCCCGTAAGGCACTCGCAAATTTGATATATGTAGCATCGATACTTCATTGTGGTACCTATATCTTTGTATGGTGCCGGTACTGCAGTGGCTAGAAAACACTGCTTTTCACATGATAGGTTGTGAGCTCGAAACAGCACAAGCCAAGGATTTTGTCCCGCGCCTTCCACAATAGGAAATACGCAAGATTTTCGTGCTTGAATATTGAGAAAGATTTTTCGTGGAGTTGGTTATTATAAAAATATTTCAGCGATATTACAAGGCACAAGGCAATTTTGTACGTGCGACTGATATTTAATTCTAAAGTACCGCTCAAACCTCGCCTTTTTTCTTTTTATCTGCTCTATGGGGAACCCATATCCAATCTCTGTTGTACCGACATCTGCTCTGTGTTATACCGCTATCACTCTAGGACTGATGTCTGCTTTTTGTAGTACTGATATTCGCTATTAGTAGTGGCAATATCCCCCGTTTCCATGCCGATATCCCCTAATTTTAGTGCCAATATCCACTATTTTAGTGCTGATATCTGGTTTTTGGAGGGGCCATATCCGCTCTTAGTGTTAATTTATATGTGTGTGTTATTTTCTGACATCGCTTAGGCCATATGAATGGTTTGAGTTATTGTGGTTTTATTGATGTAAAGTGTGTCAGGCAGCAATGCTATTAGTGCACTCTAAATTTCATTTCGTACTGCATAAGATGAAACTTTCACCACACTGATTTTTATTTTCACAATTTTTGCAACTTTTTAAAAACGCAAATTCAATAAAATATCAGAGAAAGGAGAGTGTGGTACTCGTATTCCGACAATACATTACCGTAAACCAGCGATTCTTTCATTTCATTTCTTGAACTGTGGGCAGTGGCCCATAGGGGGTTTCGAGACTAGACCAAGTGGACTACGAGAATATAAAAAATAGACAAAATATAATGTTTCTACCATAAAGTCAAATGGTTTCTTCGTTCACTTTCTTGTATATAGATAGTTTTACTGCAATAGAAAAAATTAAAAGCAGCTATCAATAGTCAATAAGCTGATTCTATGTAACTTGATTTGTCATCGTTTGGTCGATTAAACAAGAGAATAGCAACCTGATTGTAAATTTCTTCCAACCTGTAAAGTGTCAATTCATTCCAACTCATCATTGTGGTTATAAATTCTATTGCGATACTTGTACAAAATGGAATTATACCTATCGAATAAAATTGGTAAGTTTTATCATGTGAAGATGATAGTAATCAGGATAGTGGTAGTAGGCCCAAAGTATCTACTGTTTAAAAGCCAACGTGTGGCTGAAGTTTGAGCCACATTGTAAATACCCAAACGAAAATTTGGTGATTATATTTTAGTCTTTTGATGTTGACATTTTTGGGTATATACTGAAGTGGGGTAATTTTCTATGTAGCTGTTATTTTGACATAAATATGTATCCAAGATTTTCCAACATGAAACAAATAATGGTGTGACCCGGTACCCTTCTAATAAGCGGGTGGCACCACCACAACCCTGTCACGTGCGTCCCCACTGCTGCCCTATACAATCTCAAAACTGCTCATTGTGGAGCTTGGGAATTTAGCAACACGGCGATATAATGCAATTGAATCTTGTTTTTCTCTGCTTTGGCATCGGGATAAGTAATGATGACAATTCTATTCACCTTAAAGTTTACAAATTTCTTACACAGTCTGCACCTACATATCTCGCTTACTTAATACAATTCACCGCTTCACGAGAATAGCACGACAGTCCAACACTATATAGCGCATCATACCCAGAACAACTCGATGCTCACAGGGGCGATCAAACCTCATTCAGCTCATCAAAAATTATTCAACATCGTTCGCCCCATCAAGGCCTTTGCACCTTCACTTGCAATGTTTACCTTAAATCTGAAAGTAAAACACACTTGTTTAGCTCAGCTTTCACAGATTAATTTGGTGCGTCCATATATTCTCATTTAATTGTTTTTATTTTATTCGTATTAACTGTGCATGCTATTGATCTCAGATCTTACCTTCGCAGCTGTAAAGTGTGACCGACAGTTTAGTATTGTTGTACTTTAAATCAGTCTGTTATTTTTATATTGTTATTATTCATGGAGGACGGTACCTCTTTCTGCATATCTAAGGCTATCCTATATAATTTTTTATGATATTTACTCAAAGCATTATGGCCCATTACCAACAGGCTCAGATTAACCTGTATACTGGGCTATCATTGGTCCCATCCTAAGCTAACGGAGACTGCGCTGCAATGTTGTGGAAATGGCTACCTTCATTTATAAAGATGAGGGAATCCGCCTCGGCAGGCAGTTGACGATTGTCCATTCACACTCCATTGGCTATAAATTTCTGCTGTCTGCCTACCAATTTCATACACTCCACTACGTCTGTCATGAATGATGACTGGGTACAGTGAGATTGTTAAATAGTGGAAGGATAGTCCCCACAAGAAACAGTGTCATCACTATCCAGTGCACAACTATGTCAGAGGAGCAGTACTTGATCCGCAAGGGCTGCGCAAACCCCCATGAGAGAATGAGGCATTTACGGTTTGAGATGCTCTTTGCCCAAAAACTTCACTGAGATGCTCTTTGCCCAAAAACTCCGCTCATGGTTCGGCCAGGAATTGAGCCTAGTATGTCTGAAATACACTGCAAGTCACTAGGCCCCCTGCTTCTTAATGGCCGCATGACTGCTGCTGCTCTCATTTAACTTGTTACTTGCATAAAACATGGAACGCTGTAAATGACACCAAATTTCTACTAACATTGTCGGCATAATAGCACCAGTAACCAATAGAGCAGACTGAAAATTCTTGGCTACCATTGGTAAGTAAATGCTGTTTGCATATCATGAACGGAGCATCCATAGTGGTCATAAAAAGACGGGGAAAGTCATTTTAGAACTGTAGAACCTATATTTTTATACTATCTAAAACCCAAAGTTCATTTTCTATCAATTTTTTGGAAGTTAAGAATTCACAATACTTTTTCTATTTTATTTTTTCTAGCACATTACATAGTCTGAATTTTTTGTGAATTATTATGTAATGCTGATATCACATAATAGTTACTAATTAATGCCTAATATTAGCCATAATTATTTACCAACGTATCAAATTTTCATCAGAAATGCCACTTTTTTGTGAAAGAAAAATAATTTTTTTATTTTGTCATCATTTCAGTGAACTTTTAAATTCTTTACTAAATGTGAGAAAACAAAAAAGCATTTGTCGTATGTGTGCCCCTTCCTACTGGAAACGAGGTCTGCATGATAGATGCAATTTTACCACCCAACTGATGTTCTTGATAAATCATCTATTTATTAAGCTCGCTAATCATTTGTGTATTGTGTGATGTTCTTGATAAATCATCTAAATAACTTTGTTGAAATATCCAAATATTGTGGATTTTGAAATTAAGAGGGTGAACACAGATCATGGGTGAGAACACTAAAGTATTATGTTACAATACACAACATAGCAACATAGAGTCATCACACCTTTATACCTCGTCTGGTGACTGTGCTACAGTAATCACATCTCTAATGTTTCTTCACGATCCCCTATAGGCTGTAGCCAATATCTACCACCAAATTCTGTCTAGTCCTACGGGATTCCATGCACGATTCTCCACATGACAGTAACGTTAATAGATATGGCAAAGAGGAGGCATGGGCCAACTGCCGCAATATGCAGATAATTTCTTGCCGAAGTATAACCTGCGGCTTACTGAAGTATCGCACATTTAGGCGCCCTCAGTTCCAGTGACTACATTTGGTTTATAAATCATCCTTTTAACGATTAGAAGTCAAGTAGCCCTCTATAAAGACTCATATTAGTATGGATGGCCCTTTCTATATTGTTCCCCCTATGTCCCAAGCTCTTGGTAATAAGTTCCCTGTGCTCATTTTGAAGAATAGCTTTTTATGAGAACAAAGCCGTGGTACTTGAACTTTTCACTACATTTTTAGCTAACCTGAGTGAATGCTCAGTGAGCTTTTCTGACCGGAGTTTGTCCGTTATCCGTCCATCCATGTAAACATTTTCCTAAAAAAGTCTTTTCAAGAACCGCCCATCGCGGAGATCTGCCATTTGGCAGATATTGTCCTAGGGATGGTCTCTTCTAGATTTATTCATGGTATCGTCATCGCAGCTAGGGGAAGTAACTTCTACCGATGTTCATATTTTTGCTTAAATGATCTTTTTAAGAACCGCCTATCGCAGATGTCTGCTATTTGGCAGACCTTGTATGGGTTGGTCTCTTCCAGATTTATTCATGGTATCATCATCTCGGCTTGGGGAAGTAACTTCTGCTGATGTTCATAATTTTTCTTTAAAAATCTTCTCAAGAACCGCTTATTGCACTGGTCTGCTACTTGGCAAATATTGTCTTAAGGGTGCTCTATTCTAGATTTGTTCATGGTATCTTCATGACAGCAAAGGGACTTAACTTCTCTCGATTTTTGTATTTTTCATTAAAAAATCGTATAAAATGTATACATCATGACACATCCTGTGTATAAAATTAAATATTGAACCCAATAGCATAGATGCATAATAATGGATTCAACTATAAACCGTGTATGGTCACTACGCTAGCTCCATAATGATGTATTTCTGTAATATTTTACAATATTATGTCATAGTGCGAAGTATATATCAATAAATCTGTTCCAATTGGCTTCTTTTCACTTGATTTTTCACATCCCTTACTAACTACTATGAAAGAACAGTATATTAGCGTCACCAGCAAAAAGTGGCTTCATATCAGAGTTTTTTTTCTTATAGATTGATTACTGTAAGCATATTAAAAGTCCTTATTCTAACCCTTTTAAAAAAGAAAAGAATAGAAGATTATTTTGGTAACTAACAGCATTTATTAAACAATCCACATTATGTACAGGTTTTGTAATAAATAAAATACGTGTGATAGAATAAATAGTTACTTACACCGATTTGAAACTCAGGGTTCTTAATGAAATACACTGATAGTATTAAATAGGCGTGGAATTAGAGTTTGCATTTCCCTTTGCTTCGTGTCCATTGGTCGTAGTTATTAATGTCACATGCGACCAGTTGAATTGACGATTCATGAAACATGTACAGAATATTTTACTGAATGTATCACGAAACTGCTTGCTCATCGAGCAGTAAAGGACAAAGTTGATTGAATTGTTGATAAGTGCCAAAATGTCTAGGATATCTCCCATGGGCATGTACACCTCAACGTAAAAGTTTTTGATAAAGATGCTGAGGATTGTTAGAATACCCTGTGGTAGTTCAGTAATCAGAAACAGCACAACGATCGCGAGAAGCATCCCGGTGGTCCGGTTGTGATCGCTGTTGCTTGAATCGTCGCGTCGTTTCGCGGTTTGGTTTCGCAGTCTCATGCGACGTTTGTAGGCAACGTGCATGGCAATGACCAATAGTATAGTGAGGATAGTCAGCATGATGCATGGGATGAATTTCATCATCACCGCCTGCACCCAGAAGTTTAGCGTGTTGAGAACATACTCATTTTTGATGTCATTGTAAACCGTGTACACGGGGCGTTTGGGCACGATTTCGCGCGTGGTGTACGTCGAGCCATTCGTGTGGTTGTAGATGCGTTGAATTAATCGCACTTGGTTCTCGTGCTTGTTAATAATCACATTTGCCATGTAGTTCGGGATGACGATTATTACGGAGAAGATGTATACAAATAAGATGCTGAGTTTTGCTCGCGTCATGCTACACAGGAAACTGCCACGAGTCGGTAACCAGATGTAAATGTAGCGAAATATCGCGAGAACAATTGTTAACCACGTGGCTATTGTGTGACAGACGATGGCAAAGCTCGCGTGTATGATAAGCAGCCAGACCCACGGATAACTGTACGTCTCGAGAGGTTCAAGTTCCTCATTCTTCATCAAGTAGAAGTGGATGACGAACAGAAAGCATGATACCATTGTGAGGAGATCGGCAACCGCCAGCCAGGTAAGAATGCAGTTTGTCGATGACAACATGTTTTTTCTCGTCAATACAATCACATTCGCGAGATTTGCGATAATTCCGAAGACGCAGACAACCGTTGCAAGAACACCATGAACTCGCGCATATGAGTCACGAAAATGGATCAAACTGGAATGCTCCGGCAACATTGTTGTGTGGAAACTGTGCGTGATGTTTTCAACCTCCATTTTATGTTATTAACTCTTGAACATGTAATTTATATATTTCTGTAAGCAGTGTTTTTGATTAAACCAAAGTTATGTTATGCTGTCTTGAAATGTTCAATACTAACTCAGTAATACGCATTTAAAGAATATTTAAAAATTTTTAAATTGCTTTATTATTGCCCGAACATATGGCGTGTCTTTCAATTATCATTCACTTCTGTAATCACCTTCAGACCATGTTCTAAATCATTAATCTTGTTCACAGAACCCCGTCTTTACAGCATCGACGTCCGCCAAATGTTTTTTCTCTTGCCACTAAATAAGACGGTTAATGTCTGCGTCTAATGCTTCCTGAATCCAGCGGGTAGCATTAATGTACATATTGCGTGGTTATCTCCCGAACTAACTGTTTTTGTCTTGTGACAAAATCGTTAAATGTCAAAGCGTTAAACAGCGGGTGTCTGTAAGATATTCGTATTCCGACATCGGCTCGTCATCCGTTTGGTAATCAGCATTTATCGCGAAACCCTCTCAAGCCGATCAGCACCGTGCTTAATATCGCGCTTCTGGTGTAATATCGCGGAAGCAGAGAATCACACTGTTTATATACAGCTTTCGTGTCGTGCCAAGAGTGCTTCTCAATAATCTCCTGAAATAAAAACACAGTATGATTTTATGAGTGAATTTCATCACGTGCCCACTATATAAACAAGTTGGTAAATCACAATGTGCTCTCCATCACCACACTCCTACCTTTCTCTGTTGCTGAACAATTTACCCGCCAATGCTTTCGTGGCACCATATAGGTTATAACTGTATTTTTTAGTCTGGAGTCTTATAACGTGTAGTTTTACTTCTGGAGGGGACTTGGGGAATGCTGCTTAAACACAGATACCAACAGTGAATCGTAAAAGTCATGAATAAACACTGGATCACAAAAACTCAATTTGCAGCAATGTTGTTTTTTCCCGCTTCCGGTATTTTAGATATTAACATATTTAATATTAGGACGGTGTGTAAACATCCTGAAATAAAAAAGCATAACTTTATAAAATGGAAGATACCTCGTATTGCAAAATAGATAACAAATGGCGAGTAGGCGGATGAGCTACTGTGCTTGGAAAAAATTTAAAAAGATCGAGTTCTCAGACCTACATGGGAAGAGAAATGGATGGAGGTAGAGTGTTTAGTATGCACCAATGCTTTTTGAGAAAGTCATTGGTACTACGGACGCAGGCAAGCACAATAGTTCCTAGAAGTCTGATCTGAATTTGATCACATCTAGTAAATTCTAATTCCTAGGGAGGGGACTATACATATATATATAGTGTTATATATATATATATATATATATATATATATAGTGTTATTTCTGTAGTGCGATGTATTTTTTTCATTTATGGTCAGCTATTAAGTGCAATGTAACATTCCCATGTTTTGATTTCTTTTCCCTTTTGGGATAAATCTTTCTGGGAAAAATCTATGCATTATTCCAACAAATACTCTTGGCCAAAATGCCATCACGAATGTTTACACTGCGATACCATCATCCATACTGGATACACGGATGATATCGGAAATCCATGGATGCCGGGATGTACGTGGATAGTGAAAGAAAGGCGTTATTAACTGGGGATGCTGTCCAGATGTTATTGCAACATATTTTTGGTTCATCATCTGCGGAGCTTCACTCTTGTCTTGTGGACATGATCACTCATTGATTGGTCTCATTGATTGGTCAGGCACTTCTGGAAATTTACTAATGCACCATTTACACTGCGATATTTCTTGCGCTAATTTTGCCTGCAATTTATTGCACTAAGCATTTACACCAAGATACTTTAGTTTATCGATAACGATAATGCCAGTTGCTACGTGATCTTCACATGATCAAATAACAGTGGCGGGTACGAGTTCGGATTCGAGTGATTCTAACATCTAATTAACATTATCATTACATCCCATAAAATAGCCTATTTTCGGTAGGCATTAATTAATTTTTCGGTTTCAACGTCAACCGGATAAATGTGACCACCTGACAGTTACGTGTTGAAACTCATACACCATTGACTCAACAGGCGTAAGAAGCTGCGCTGAATAGAGTGCCACTCTAACGCGATATTTATTGCCACTATTGGCAATTTCTCGCAAATATTGACTAGCACAAGAAATTGCGTCAAGAAATATCGCAGTGTAAACGCCCTATAATACAAGAACCTTTTGGAAATTTTTACCTAGAAATTCATACTGTCCATATATGTACATGAACTGTGATAAGTGAAAGCAAATTATATATATCATCACTACAGATGTTTTTAGGGTGTTCTTTGTTCGATATCCACAAATTTACGATTGAATAGAATGTCTGAGAAAATCTTTCTCGAATGTTAAGAAAATTACAGGTAGAGATTAATAAGGTAGTCATGATGGTATGGAAAAATATGAATTCCTACATGAGCAATGCAGACTGAGCTTCCATAAAATATGAATAATGATAAATGGACATTTAGTGTGTCGCAGATATCGAAGTTTAACGACATTGGGAATATTTGATGGAGGCAGCACAAAGGGGACTGCGTAATAATGACGATTAATGTTCTTAATGAGACGTGACAAAATTGTGATACAAAGAGAATACATGATGTTCAATTAATAAATCAGGAATAGCTTTATCAGCCAGCATTTATCAGTACCTGGAAATTGGTCGAACATACATGCAAATCATATATCTTCACAAACGTAGCATTTTTAATTTGTTGCGATTGCGCAATAATTTTATATTATTTACAACTTATTCTCAGTCTAATAGGTTACCATGGGAGTACCTTCGCAAAGTTGCCTCTTCTAGAACTTTGCATATTGAATGAACTATTGAATAAACATTTTTGCACATTATTATTTGTGTTGAATAAACAATAAAATAAAAATTAATAAGTAAAACTAAAAAGTACCACAATATCACTGTCAATAATTTGGAAATCTCTATAATTATTGTGTGGATTATTGTTAGTTAGTATGCTTCATTCGAAAACTATATTCCATGCAAGGATATATTACTACTTGTATTAGTAAGTACTACTGTGCATTTTACCTGATGAATAATAAATTAAATACATACTATATCACATGTTTTGGATTGGCATCCAAATAAGCTTAGACTACCTGATAATTATTACTAGTCATGGAAAAGTAATGATTATAAAAACGTCACTATGAATTTTGAAAATACCTATTGCTGCGCCGTCGAGTTATTCCGCAAAATGTAGCTTTCGGCCTGAAATGTTTCTCCTTTTCTCGTGAAGTATAAAACATTTTGCTGTTAGCGAAATGCTTTATTGTTGGTTTTTGTTATTTATTTCCTATCTCTAATGCATATCTTGTTTTAGGGCCTGAGCATTGAACACCATGAATACTGATCAGCTGGTGAATTTTTTACAGGAGTTTTATCACCGTGACATATGTCGCAGTGACCTCATTAGTAAAGTTCTGATGTGTTTATTGACCAGTTGCATTGAGGCTGATCGGAGGTGAACTTAGTAAACAACTATTTTTGGGGATTGTAGTCTTGTCTGAATGGTCTACTTTATATTAATGATTGGTAGCAACAGTTTATGCGGTTGTTTGTGAGAAATTACGACTGTACCTTCACCAATTATAGCATAAGTCTTGTAGTGACTGGCAGCCGTAGCACTCAAAGAATCAAAAGGTGAAGCAACATACACTACCAAAATGCGCAGAAAAAAACTTTTTTGTGCTTGTTACACCACATTGTTCACTTCGTTCGGTTTAATGTTCTTTAGCTTGCCTGCCGTCTTTGAGTAACCTTCTCCATTCAAATGTACTCTGGATGCCTTAAAACAGACATGGATAAATTCATAAATTATTTGACAATGCCTCGAGCAGTAGTAGAAGTCTAATATTATAGAGAAATGCTAGGTTTTTTTGGCGCGTATGTATTAATGTATGTACATATGTATGCGCATATACACATATGTGCATATAGGCATGTTTGTATGTAGGTATGTATATATTTATGTTAATATATAAATGATAGGCTGACTCAAGAAGAATCTTAGTATGGTCCAGGTTTTTACAAAATTTTCTTTATAAGATTGGCCTAAAGTGTTTTTTTTTGGATATAATTTGTGAAAGATGTGTTAGCTGTCAATTATACTGATGCGCAATTCCTTCCGTCTTGTTGAGAAATAACCAGCAAATTGATTGGTATATATTGTAGGTAGTTTTTATGGGTGCGCAAAAGTTAGAATGTCTTGCTGGTTTTATGAGCCAGTGTTGTAGATTGGTGTTTCTTCCTCCAGCATGACTTGTGGACATATTGACATCCTTGATATTCTCATTGTATCCAGGTGCTGGTTGATATTACAGAGACCATTTTAAAAGTGATTTGGTATCTATAATTCATACTGATTTTTAAGGTTTAGTGTGTCACTGTGGCTGATGGTTGTATGCAAGATATTTTTTATTGATATGATTGCTTTCCAGAGAAGGGCAGCATTCTTTCCAGATAAGGTTTTAATTAAGTTTTGTTAGATACAGCCACTTTTTTCAGAAAAAGGCCGCATTTTCTCCAGATAAGGGCCACTTTTTAAAGAAAAGGGTCACAGTCTTTCCAGAAAAAGGGCCGCATTCTTTCCGGATGGGAGCTACTTTTTAAAGAAAAGGGTCATATTCTTTCCAGAATTGGGCCACATTCAGCCCAGCATCCATAGTTTTCAATCCTAGATGAAGAACATTTAATTGTCACCTTCTTGATCGTAGAAGGGCTGAGCAGTCAGAAAATTTATATTTATTATAACTGCGATTTTATTGCAACAGCGCTAATAGCGAACCTTTGTAGCGAGAATGGGCTCGAGACAAAGTGATCTCGCGTGAGAAAATAAAGGAAGCGACCAAATTTAACGCCACGTTATTGTGAAAATTTTTTGCCAGCTGGACAAGCAAATGAACCGGCCAATATGAAAATTGCTTTATATGCAGTAAGCATGTTTCAGAAAATGATGAGTGATTACTGACTAGTGACCAGTATTATTATTAAGATAGGTTTACCATCTTTTTTACTAGTGTGGTGGTGATAAATCATTCATAATGGAAACGCCTGAATATAGCCTAACAAATTAGTTGTTTAGCCTTCACATTGATGGATTTTTACATAATTAACGGGTGAACTGGTAGATAGCAGTGATCACAACTTTATCTAGACTGATAAAAAACCTCATCATAGCTGGAATGAATAAATAATTTCTTTTGTGGCAGTTTATGCCAAAAATCTGGGAATATATTATATTTTGGTGTGCATTAATCTATTGTAGAGCAGATGCATTATTATTCCCCTGACAACACAAACTAATGCAACGTCGTATAGCACAGGTAAAACGTGACACAACCATCACTGCTCGCCATCAAACCTAGTGAGCTGGCATATTGTGTATTTTGTTATCTATTGATGATGGTGGGCGTATCCCATAATGACAAATGTTACTCTATTATTGGAATCCATATTTTCATCACAAAGCGCAGTGAGAAACGGAAGTTGGAGAAATTGGGTGATTTCTATCGTGCTATGTGTGTCGATATTTTATTTTTATCATGTCTATATTCATGACATATTGTTCTCTTCCCTAAGGAGAAAAGAGCTTTTAGCCGATGGGATGTTACATTTGCGAATGTTCTAGAAATTTTATGTGATGACGCAAATAGAGCAAATGAAAACAGTAGGCAATTAGTGACATTTCTACGGTGACAAAGAGGACTTACCTTTGAATCTTATTATCCATTTGTAACTAATGGATCAAGGAGAGTCACTCCAACCAGGATCTATTGTTAGCTGCACTAACGTATTTAATATTTAACTTGAAATGTGTATATACATAGATACATCAATATACCACTCAATATTTGAGAAGCATTGTGGCTGCTATTTGTGAAATAGATCGCCACCGGCCATTTGATCACTTATATCACTGACTGCTTTCAATCTCAACTCAAAACTTTTTTATTTTCCATGGCTTATTCCAAGCACTGTTTCAGTATTTTACTGTGTCAGTGTAAAGCGCATGTGAAATTATGAACAAAAGAAATAACTTAGAACATTACGTTACACCCTACCCCAAACCTCCACAGTGTACCCACCCTCTACATTGTACCCAAACCTGTACACTATACCTCTACCTCTACACTGTATGTATGTATTTATAGTCTCATTACCAAGGTAATCATTGCATTCGCCATTCTTGGCTTTATAAAAAGCTAGCCTATTAATGTGGTTAACATGATAATTTAATTAGCCGCACTTATATGGTATGGGGGAAACACACAGTGTGAAAAACCCACCGAGTCTAGGCAGTCAATTGACCTTTTTTGTTATTCACGTCACTTGTTTCAAAGGTCTGCATATGGGCTACATATGGGGCATACTCCACTAAGTCTATAAAAAGTTAATGGTTATTGACAATGAGATGACAACATAGCAGGGAGGTAAGCGACATAGAGACCATACATAGAGCATCTGAAGTACAGGTAGTATACTTGTTAGAACGGGAATTGAACCAGGGACCTATAGATTCAAAGTCAAACGCTCCAAGCACTACGCTAACTGCCCCCAACATTAACAGTATAGCCCAACATCTGCACTTGTTCTTATGACATCAATATGATATAGTAATGGCAACATTCAATCATGTTCCATATTTAGCTGAATTATTCACAAAATAAATGAATTGCTTCGGATGCTTTGATCCCAAAGTGTAACCGTTACAATGAGTTGTTGTTAAATAAACAATGATAAGCTTTTACAGATGGACAAGTTCTCTTTAATGCCCTAAGAGGTTTCTCACACTTTCACACTTGCTAATCTGTGGGACAAATTACCCTTCATCTGTTATGGATTTCCATGATTAATATACATTTTATGCATTAAAAATCATCAGTTTTTCTCTAGTTTCAAGGATTAATAGCTATTCACTATATTAGAACTGTTTACACGTAATGAAAAATATATAAACGATAATATGGAGAGGATGAACACCTTCTCCTCTGGGGAAGGTGGTCAGATGTGGCATTTACTGCATCTGGTATGATTAAACCCGCAGCTAGCAGAGGATTACCGGTATATCCCCCTCATCTTTAAATCCTATTTGACAATGGTCCGACCCAATTAATGTCAAGGTGGGTTTGGGAAATTGCATGCCATATTATTATATTATATTGGTTTATTCAGGTGCTACACTTATTGTTGGCAAGTTGTGCAATTCCTTTCGCAGATTTATAAAAATGTGGTAAATTTCACTTTGAAGAGATTCGCATTTAAAAGTAAACTTTGGAAACAAAATGTTGCACAAGTTCAAAATCTATACTTATGTTTATTAAAATGAATTTTTGTCAGATGTGGCAAAATTTATTTGGAGGTATTAAAAGCCATTTACTATATTTGGATGTTATAGCAAATATTTGCATCTAATGAGAATGTAAATGTAGATGCCAATCTAGATGAACAGCATTTAGAAGAAGGGTGTTGTATGCAACAACCATTACAACCTGAGCTAACAGAAGACATGCCAACTAGCCCTTAGATTCTATCTGCCAACAGTTCCACCCCTTTAATGACAGGGTAGAATAGTTTGAGACTTTGCACCCCTGAGAAAATTAAAGTCAAATGAAGATGAACCAAGTCATTCACTGCCGATGTTAAAAGCTAACAATTTTAGGTAATTTTGTTTGAGCATTTTAGAACAATACGCTCAAGTTTACCTTGAAGGTATATCTTTGTGACCCAAGTGTCTGTAATTCTGTTCTCATGCTTTTTTGTGTATCGGTCACACATGCATCGTGCCCATGTATGGTATATTTTAATTTTTAAGTCAGACATTGTCATTACAATTTTCTGCGCATTCGTATGAGTCATAGAAAATGCGGAACTTTTAAATTATTTGCTCAAGTATGCGCTGACAACCGCGATACTAACATACCAATGAGACTATCCAAGTCCCCGATGCTCCCTGGTACTAGGCCTTTACATCAGTTTTTATACCCCATTTAAAAATTTCTGCATCTCCCACTACAGTATTTAGAATATGGTTCAACTTATTGAGATACAATCCGAGTTTATATGGTACATATAAAGACAAAATACGAGAAATTAAAATGGGACACTGTGGAATTTAACATATAGCTATTATGGCAATTGGGAGGGTCAGTTTATGCAGTGGTTAGATTCGTTAAATTCATTTCAGATCAATTTCCGGTCAAAATAGTATACTACATTTTAATTACAAAGTAGCATCAAAACCTCGCCTTTTCCCTTGCATTTGTCTTTGTACGAGCCAAAAGCCCCGTCTGCTGGGGTTGGGTAGCTCTTGCAGTGTGGTTGAGTAAGAGCGTCTTTCCTCTGGCATGACAATCTGTATGGTGCTCACTGGATGATCGTTCTCTTTGGTTCCCATTTCTCCAGTGTCTCATCTTCTCATTATAAGAACCAACTGTTCCAGATGAAGCTGAGTGTAAGATGTGTGGGCTGCCTATAGGTATGAAGAATCAGTGGCATGTATGGATAAAGGTCACTTATCTGCCCAGACTAATGTTTTCCTTTCCCCCACCATGATAAATGAGGCTAATCTGTTTGTGCTGCTAACTGCTAGCTAGATACGTAAATAAACAATAATAGCCTACACACACAGGTAATCCCAGTCTATTGTCATACTGACAGCCATGCACACAACATACCCCCCCCCCTCTACACACACACATACACATACACACGCACAGATATACACACACATTTGTACATACACATATACAACATAGCCACCGACACCTCCTGGCTTCCTACGATAAATAGCCTTACCAAATCTACCATCGCGTCATTTATAATTATTATCATACCAGCAGTACATTAAATCGAAACAATTCTTTCCTATAGTTTTCGGTGATATTTCAGCGTTGTGACAATACATCACATTACCATTACATATATCACATGATCTGCGCGATACTTTCGAAAGAATTCATTACTGTAATTACTTTAGGCTTAGATCTCCCGAGACAGCGATCATTCTGCATCCGTACAGGGAATGTAATAAATGCTGTAAATATATCCATTTGTCATTTTAAATTGTTGATACCAGGATTAAGTTTATAAGGAAATATTACCGAATAAATCTCGGTCTCTCTGTGACTGAAATTAATCAGATCATATCGAGGAGCTATCCTTCAGCTTTTTCCTGCTACCACTCCGAGTTCCGGCAGTTTGGAGAACATTCATTTGTGTATTCAGCACGGCTTACTTGTCATATAGTTCAGGAGTAGGCTGAGCAGGCCTACATTTTTCTGACGTTGGACTTTATTGCTCTGGTCAAAGTAGCCATAATAAAAAGTGCTAGTGTGTGGAAAATCACTCTGCTTCGTCCCAATTCTAAGAACCAATTTCTCCAATAAAAGGCTGTACTTGTAACCAATGTTCTAAAGATAAAGGTAAACAGTTATAATGCGCAATTTGGGTCAATCGCATCAAATGACGTGACAGACAGAACTCACACAACTATAAACCCATCACACGCATTAGATGCAATATACACGCAAAGAATTATTCACATAATACCATTTTGAAGAGATGAGATTTGGTGAGCTGCTTTACTAAGTTAACTAGGAAAGATGGGGCTTTGCGGTGAGGATGATTACGACCTTGAATATATTGCAGTGACTGGTAGCCAGTGAAGATGTCTAACCAACAATTACATGGAATATACTTGTGTTCCCAATAATTCAAAAAGACTAGCGGCTATAGTATTGCAGTTACTGCCATTAGCTTTTTATCCAATCAACACTAATTGATGAGTTCCTTCCATAAACTTATTATGGGATGCTCAAATGTCTCTGGCCAACTGATCAGTATCGGTTAATCCAACACTAATATCCATTCCGTATTCACCTATAACTTCCAGTTAGTCCAGGTCGATCATATTTGGATGACTTCGATAAATCATTGCCATGCATTTGCTCCGTTAGAGTTATGTTCTCTCATCTAACATAGTTTTCCCCGTTCATAATCCAATTATTTCCTCTGCTTGTCTCTGATTACTCCTGCCATCTGGGATTGATAATTTCACTCATGCAAAAATTCATGGTGCCCCACCGTGATTACAATGACCATCGGTAGATGAAATAACCAGTCTTGTGGACTATTATTTTTCTTCTCTCACCCTCTAACTCTCAAAGTCTGAGTCTGCTATTTCACTTGTATTATTGTCTTCCATTTGCATTGCACAGAAAGGGACCTTGCAATAATATCGCCCGTCAATAATCCAGTTGTCTAACTCACTTTGATGTGGCTCCATAAATCGTCATAAAACTGCAGCTCGCTTATAGCTAATGTCGAAGTTTGTTGATTGCATCAGATACATTGGAGAGGAAGATAACGGAATATTTAGACTTGTTGACGCAACAAAAACCGTTTTTAGGAGATAGCCATGGGATGGAGGGTAAATGTTTGTGATCCACTTGTATAAAGGTTGTATAAAGGTTATATAAAAGTTAATAGAATGGTTTAGATAAAGATTTTCATGAAGAATGCCAAATATTTTCCAAGAACTGCATGAAATGGCATCATCGTCATCTACTTTTTCTCAGTTATAGAATACTTGGACTATGGATGGATGAGTAGCTAGATGCATAAGTTTCATGATGGTTGTATTCAAGTGTGGATGAATGCCGAGGAGAGATTTGCCGGTACTAATATATACAAAATAATGAAATATAAATACATTTTACCAAATAAACACACATTAAATCCTCTGATGGTTCTGATTGGTTTCCTATAATTACATGGATGTATTGATAGACATAGGCTACATGATCAACAATGCATTATGCTTGGAAATCGAAATTTATGGCATAGTCAGGGTATGTTCAATGCAATTCTATATGATAATTTTACAGAAAAAAATTATGCCTATCGGAAAATGTCGTTTTTATTCTTGCCTGCCACCTGACGCATGCCATTTATTTATGCTGTGGAGACATACTGTTTGTTAAGTTTGAATAACATTTGTATGTTTGTATGTAGCAATAGGAATCAACCTGTTTGGGTGTTATTAGACCTCTATAAGCTAGTCTAAGGTATTCTACTCACCTAGCTACCATAACACGCCGAATGGATAGCCATGATTATTGTTATGGGTAATAAGACCACTACCGAACCACTAGCAACAGCGCAAGTAAGTGCAGCGTCACATGGAATGGTGAGAACAGATCTCAAATAACAACAGCTCACTAAAATCATATCGATTAGAGATGCAGGAACACCTACCGACTGCTGGGAACCTCACGTAGCAAATCTGGTGCGCACCAAACCGCATACAATCACGAAAAGCCGCGACTCCCGCCTCTGAGAAACTGTAGAGCCATCAAACATCGGAGTCATATCGCTGTTGGCATGTGCAATGTAACCTCAAACACTTAATGGAAAATTTTGAACTTTTTCGGCTACCGCATCATCGCAATGTACCAAACAGCAAAGACATGGCTGAACCTGGTTGGGGACAGGATATGATGATGGGCAACAAAACTATCACTGGACATTTGTCTATAAATGCCATGAGATAGCCGACATAATGTCGCACAGTCAGTGATATCTGTGATGGGTGATGAGTATTTACGACATAAGATAGACATAAGCACCATAGAAACCATCTAGTGAGCATGTAAAATAGAACTGTGTCAGAGGATAGATGTCATTATGTAACTAAACTGCATGTCAGATAGGATTTTAGGCACTTTTTGCCTGGAAACGCCGCAGATAGTATACTCTCTATAGTACGAATCGATCCAGTGTCCAACAATCTAACCACGACGTCAACAGTAACTGCTTTTACAATCATTACCTGGACCTTGATAATCAGCGGATTTCTAACTAATTAACTTTTGAAAAATTAAGGTAATGCTAAATACAAGCTTTCGTATATACTTCAGTAAGTGTGGTCAACTCGTTTACACCTTTGATAAACATTGATTACACGCGATGAGGTGTCCTTGTTTTTGAAAGTTTGTGTTAATCATAACCTTGGGTAGTAAAGTATTGCCATTACTTTTCGTATTAAATTCATAATGGTTGAAGACATCTATACTAACAGTTTCAGAGACACAGTCCAGTAGTATATGACACATTAGCATGATTGTGAAAGTGGACATTCGTTTACAACCTCCTAATGACAAGATATGGTTTTACGTGAAATATCGTGAGTATCCACGTTGTTCCAGATGCCACATGTGTCAAGTACAACAGTACCGATTTGTTTGGGAAACTGAGGCCTCTAGCCAAAATGACAGGGTGCCGTTATACTTGACATATTGAACATCCGGGCTGTCTTGAGCATGTAGCCAGAGTGGCAGATGAAAAAGTCTAGGTGTACGAGTGTTAAGACGTTATAACGTCCACACTGTCCCAGCAGGCATACGCATCCATCCGGCCGATACACTACATGACGCGACACAATCAATACCTCTACGCAGAGATTACGCACCACGCAGTTAGCGTGATTATTTCCTGCTTTAGGGTGCCGTGGCTAAGCATTACGCAAAAAACTATAAATTCCGCTAATTTACATCCTGTCAGTAGGTGATACGGTGTCGCCAAACCGGCTTGATATTGGCTATAAATATCTTTTATTAGTTCGATTCCACACTCACTCCAACTTTGCAACTTACTGGATAAAGATGTGAACTAGGTTTCATCTCTGAAACTGCCATTTTGTCATATCGCGGCATCTATTTCTGAAGATAGTGTCTCGCATCTCAGCTGTCTACAGATTGGTCAGTGGTATGTTAGCCATAGTGGTTCTATATATTACACTAGATCAGTGCGCATATAAAAAACCTTATCCGTAGTGGAGCCTACACCAACAAACTCTGCATCACCGATCTGGTATGCAGTTTTTTTCTGTGCATTTCTCTCCTGTTAAAGATAGGTTGAGAACGAGATCAGTACCATTATTGAATGTCTTTAGTAGCCCTCAGCAATGCTAGGCCAAGTTGTAGGTTGAGAACGAGATCAGTATGATTATTGAATGTCTTCAGTAGCCCTCGGCAATGCTAGGCCAAGTTGGATATGGGATGTCACTGGAGTAACGTGACAACAGTCGAATATGTAGTTATGTATAGTGTACTGTAAGTGGACAAGATAGCAGAGTATCGTTAGAGTCAATGTAAAAACTAATCAATCATTACCAAAACCCAAAATGTGTATGTATGTAACATTAAGCCTAGAACAACACATTCTTGGTTGTGCCATTGGCTCTTTATCAAGTAAGCTTATGTGGTTAACGCGACAAATGGATTACCTTCATTTATTATCGTGGGGAAAATGTCGAGAAACTATTGAGGCTGGTCAGACTGGTGACCGTTGTCGATTTACGGGGCTAGTTTCAAATTATATCAGACAGCCTGCATATTTCACACTTTACACTAAGTCCGTGCTACGTGGATTATTTACAATGAAATGAGAGCTTAGTGCCGGAGTGCCGGCTGAGAGAGACAATTCAAAACACAGAAATATCAGAGTAAAGAAGCCATTGCAAAACTGCACTGCCAGGCATCTCGAGACCTTTGTGGCCAGACTACGTTTAGGCGATATTAAACCAAAAATATTACAGGTCGTAAACTGATTTAGTCAAGAGTTTATTTCCAGCACGGTATTAGAAATGACAAATGACTATATGTTAGCAAATAATTTCTTTACTATGTTTGTTTTAAGGGACTTTTCGCTGAAATAATACTCCACGTAGTATACTGATAGGAATAGAGATTTGAACTAAATTCTAACAATGCAGCTATTGACCTGCATTTATATATAGCATGTAAAAATAGTTTTAATGTAATGTCCTCGAGATTCCTTTACACCTGCACGATCATAAAAAGACCACATGCAAACATCTATAAAACATACAATAAATCATTGTAGAACATTTATTACACCTAGCACTTTGATCAGGTAGCTGGTAGTCAAACAAAAGTTACGTATTCATAGTAAGTATAACATAAAGATATACCGATTGCATATGCACATAAATATTAAGGACAGAAGTTGGCGGATTTTTTAGAACCATGTTTCATGGGAGGTAAATGGAATAGAAATTAAGGACCTAAAAGTGGGTAGCGTCAGCATTTTAACATCCACCACATCGTGTTCTTTGTCTGCTTTTGCTTTCTCAACTATATGTCATGAACCAAATAATACGTAGACTTGGAAAAAAATGGTGGCAAAAGTTGCACGAAATGTCAGATTTGCCAGCTTTTACGAAGAGTTAATCCAAACATATGTTGTATGTTTCCCTTTGTTTTTCACCGTAGTATCATTTTTATCACTGTTCACTAACTATCCCCTGTCAGAGTCGTTATATGTAAACAAGGATGCTGTAGGTATTAAATAATTTATATGATCAGCACGAGTTGCGTCTGTAAAAACAATATATCTTGTCACGATATGATGCCAACGAATTTCTTGCTTAAAAATTATTCGGAATTTCACAAGAAATGCCGCAAAAAAGAATCCCACTGAATATCACGGCGTGAGATCTGGGCTCGATAGCAGGAAATATATTTTTATTACATGTATGTATAACTCAAACTGATTAGTTATTTTTACTGAATCGACTCTGGATATCGAGGTTGTTGCATTGAATATTCAATTACGTGGACTACAGGCCAGACTTTTATTCAAGCTGGACTAATGGGCCACAGTTTCTTAAGGCCGCGTTCATTTGTTTGAGAGCATCATTTATGCATCTTCCTGACCATTCAGAGCATGACGTTTCGACAGATGAGATGATTATTCATAACCTACAATCTATAAATAGTTGATCTTTTCATGTGTCCTGTGCACATAATTATCTCCCTTATCTAGGTACTTATTTTAGTGACACAATTTCTAGTGATAAAGACGCTAGGTTTTCAATCATCTTCAATGTCAGATTAGACAACATGACAGAGTGACAGACTGAGATAGGAATTTCCTAATATAATCATAACTCATGAAATATGGATAGATCGTTTATGTTGAGAATGTGTCTTCAGATGATGTACTCATTAAAAGTTTCATCACGAGAACTTTTCATCAAGTCGCTAACTCACCGCATTTCACAATATTTATTGCAACACACATTGCATAGCATCAATCCATTGATGCGATTGAGGAGAGAAATTATGCATTTTAATATTACCTCAATCGAAAATTAAATCAATGAAAACGCGTTTTTCACGCGACAAATTCAAAAATCGTTTTTCCTTTCGAACATAATATACTAATCAAAATTTCTTGAGGATAATGCACTAAAATATATGTATAATGCATTATCAATACAAATGTAATTGATTTCCTGGAGAGCTTGGGGTCTTGTTGATGAGTGAAGAGTACATGATTCACATGTTGACCACTCAAGGCTATAGTAAGCCAAGCCTATACATGAGTACCAACATTTTACTACACATTAGCTCAGTTTGTAAATTTGACTTGGACTGTTCACACAGGATTTCTAACATTAGAGGTAGTGGTTTAGTGGTTGTTAGGTATACATCTATCTACCGGAATGCTTCCAAGATACAATTATTGCTATTTGACGTCACAAGATCTGCATAGGGGGATAGGCATGATTGAGGCTGGCATGTCTCAGCCATATGTGGCTCGTGAGTTGGGTGTGTCACAAAGTTTCATCTCCCATTTTTGGAATCGCTATCAGGCTACTGGTATATCCAACAGATGACATGGTGGAGTGACGCCACAGAGTTATAACTCTGCACAGGACCAATACATCACCCTCTCCGCTGTAACACGTCCACAGTTACAACCATGCAGAGGAACCAGAGGGATGCATCAGGGGTTCGTGTATCCACCCAAACCATCAGGAATGGGGTTTGTGAGGGCATTGGCTGTTGATATTCGCAGAGTTTGTAACTTCTGATGGATGATAATGCCCGTCCTCATACTGCTATCATCGTGAATGACTACCGTAGGGATGAACGAATCAACAGAATAGACTGGCCAGCATTCATGGAATAGGCTGCAGGCTGCTATCTCTGCCCACAATTATCAACCTGGCACGCTGCAGCTGCTCAGGGATGCGCTATTGGACTCATGGACCAATATCCCACAACAGAACCTGCATCACCTAGTCACCTAGTATGCGTGGATGATGTCAAGCAGTAATTGACAATAGACGAGACCACACACACTACTCATCCATTTTTTGTGAAGGAAAACATGTTTCTTTTTTTTTCTAGAATTTTTAGAATGTTTCATTTTTCTGAAATTTTTATGGAAAAACAGCATGTCGGCTTTATTTTGAAAATTTGTTAATTTTGGTCTGAATCGATACACTAACTGATGAAAGAGTTAGTACAATACCTTTATTAGAGAAAATTGTCACAAATTAAGAGATTATTGATGTATATACATATATAAACTAAAGCATGCGTATAGAGTACAGACAAACAGTGGAACTATAGAAGTACAGTAACAGAGTAAGTCACAAAATGCCAGTAAGAAAAACAACATGCAGCCAGGGAAGTGTATACAAGCGAGCAATAAAAACAAATTTACTCCATAATTTGTTAGGATTCCTAGTCGAACAATGTGCATTGGTGATGTATAGACAGCATGTAGACATCTGCCTCACGTGCCACATCTGGCTTATTAATTAATTTTTCTGGCCCATTCAGTACCAGGATACATCTGCCAAGACCAAATCTGGCCCTCTTACTAAAATTAATTTGATTCTCGTTCATTCTATAACAAGTCTAATAGCAAGCCTGATGACAACTCCGGTTGTTTAGTGGTAGCAGTAGCACTGGACTCATAACCGAGAGGTCATGAGTTTGAACCCACCGCCGGTCGACTTTTGTGCGATGATCTTCAGCAAGTGCCTGATTTGTATACATCAATATATTTATCATTCATTATTGATCAAATATTTAAGTTAAATTTTTTTACTATTCCTATTTACTTCATCATTTCTGCTTCCTCTCGTATTTTATCTCTACCTGTTGTAGCAGTATGATGGGCTCAATGATCGAGCATGATCCACCTGCCGATGTCCTATCATAACACCAGCAGATATGTTAAAACTCTAGCATGATCCTCCTGTCACTGTTCCACTATGACACCAGCAGATATGCTAACACTCTAGTACGATCCTCCTGCCAATGTTCCACTATGACACCAGCAGATATTCTAACACTCTAGTACGATCCTCCTGCCACTGTTCCACTATGACACCAGCAGATATTCTAACACTCTAGTACGATCCTCCTGCAACTGTTCCATTGTGACACCAGCAGATATTCTAACACTCTAGTACGATCCTCCTGCCAATGTTCCACTATGACACTAGCAGATATTCTAACACTCTAGCACGATCCTCCTGCCACTGTTCCACTATGACACCAGCAGATATTCTAACACTCTAGCACGATCCTACTGCCAAGGTTCCACTATGACACCAGCAGATGTGCAAACGGTATCACTAACCCTAATCCTAGCAATCCTGACCCGGATTGCAATAATTCCTGCGTCGTGTCATCAATGGCATCGCTGGCTGTAGATCTGACTAGGGTGGAGTTATTAGACACATTATTGGTTATTTTTATAGTAGACCTCTTGTATGTAGGACTTAATAGATCCAGTTTATCCTACATAGAAGACTTCAACCCAAGGGTCAAATCTTGCCTTTTTCTTTCAAAATTAAATCAATATGTTACTGTTTTCACCCGGTCTTGTGAATCTGTGAAGTGTTAAATCCATTAAAAATCACAACACATTATTCGCCCTATATTTGGAAATTTCTACCATTTTACAAGATACCTGTTGCTATACCTTCGAATGCTACATTAATTATACATTCCCTCCTTGATATAACCGTCATTAATTACGTGATGGCAAGGTTATATTGTCAGATTACATCAAGTAAATATAATAATCACAGTGTACACTGCAATGCACAAGTACACAAATATCACTCAACATAACTCTAACACATTAGATAATTCCACCCGACCACCATCACCCCCCCCCCCTCCTGTACTGCTCATGTGGAAATAAAAAAATTTACTCGGGTAATTAAATATGGACAACTGTACTAAGCGGTGAATATCCTTGATATAGATTTCTGCAGGACATGAAAATACATAATGGATTCAAGATTGGACATTTCTTTCAATGTTGGCTGTACTATACATTTGCTGTATCAGTTATGCGCTCAGTCAATATTCTCTAATTGGACAGACTTTGCTCAGCTCTGTCAATAATATGGGTTTCAGTAAGCGAATAAACCTGTGTTATTTGACATCCATTCTCACCATAGACACTACTGCTTATATTTGAGCCAATGAAACATCTGTATTGTTATTCACAAGATCTACAGATGGAAGGAGGGCAGTAACAGACTGTGATGTCATTCATATTACGATGGAAATTACTTAAGGTCACATCACCACCATTATTTATTCATATGTTTATATTATTCAGTCATATTCCCTCTGCCATTGGTGATGATAAGATTATGTTTCTACCAATGTTTGTTTGTCTGTGTATCTATCTGTTTTTTGTATTAAATTCTTGGAAAAGTTATTATTGAACCTCCATAAGATTACACAGGCTTCGTCATTGCTGAAACATAGGTTAAGACATTGAAGAACGCATTTCTCATGGCTGCTGACACATCATTTGTGCATCTTTGCTAGATTTCTTTATTGTCTCTTTTTTTGTGAATGAAAAACATACTTGAACATCAAGGATTTCTAATGGCTGCTGACTTGTGTCTCTTATTTTGTGAATGAAAAACATACGTGAACATCAAGGCTCTGATTTCTAATGGCTGCTGACTTATGTAGATTGAGCATCCATTCTAGGTTCAACCAGTGGTTTTTTTTGTGAATCCCCCAAATATCAAAGCATTAATATCAAAAGAAAATGACAGCATTTTGTTTAAAATATTCTTGGGATTCAGTTATGGTCATCACTATACATGTGCCTATGGCACACAGTTGGCATCTTAGGTATCAACATCGTGAACGTGAACATCTCAGGGACTCTTGCTAAAATGGGTCCCTCCCTGTCATTTGACTGATAGATCAGCTGATACCCACTCGACAAATCCTATGTCGTATGTGCAGATGTGTGAATCACAAAGCAATTGATCTTAATTTAGGCCATGAAATCGTTGGATTTGTTAAATGCGCAAGATCTGCATATATATTGCTTAGAGGTGAAAACCCGATCCCTATGGTAATATCCGTTGGGCTTCGTAATGAAGATTGAGTGTAGTAACGCAGTAAAAAACAGATATCATGGAAGAGGATCGACAGCGAGGTGAATTTAGAGATTGGGGCTGCGTAATTTGATGTGACATACCGAAAATTTGCCCCCATACTACCAAAAAGTTTCACTCTTGAAAGAAATCCATAAATAATGTTGATGAATAGGTGTCCTATTGACAATCAAATGCATGTTTTATTAGTAGGTCAGACAGACTGCTAGTAAACCGTATACATCTTTACGTACTTTGCTGGATTTATCTATCTGTTGTAAACGTATTAAGACATCCATTTTTTGTGTATATCCCTTCATATTTTGGCAATTGTTTCCACAATTGCTTTTTTGCTCACAATTTGTTGAGCTCGTATACAAGTCTGAGCTTACTCCATTTACCTTGCATGTCAATGCCATATATGTAATATAGTTTTTGATAATCAATAATTGAAATTTTTGTTCGTCTTAAAAGGTGCTACCATCTATTTCTGGTTATTTATTGGTATAGACTAATGTGGCTATCCCACCTTATTCCGTCAATATAATTTTGAAATAATTTATACAGTGATGATCAATTTTTCTGCTTTCTCGTACTTCTGTCTAAATTTACCAACATGACCCATGCTAGATGTTGAAAAAGCCCGGCACACTGGGATTGTTATGATGTCAGTGAAATAGTTAGACTCGTTACAAGAAATCAGCATGGTGCAAACCACTGAATCTTAGCAGACCACTGCTTCCAGACACCTAGAGGTAGACTCTCCATGTTGTGGCACTCCGCTAAACCTGTGGGAGGTGAGATAATGTCTGTGTATGGGGAGATAATGCAATAGCAGACAATGCCATACCATATGCACCTTAAAAGAGTGTCATTAGCATCCAAAATATAACCATGTCGGAGAGAAGACCAGACAACCATTCTGCGAGCAGTGAGCAGTCGGCTTGGGCAGACGGGTTCACCGCGATTTTTGCCCAACAAATACCGCAGGTTGTATACTGGCTTGACCGGGGAATAAACGAGGGTTCTCTGGAATTCAAATCCTAATCTAGAAACTTGTTAATCTGTTGCGTAGCTTGTCGATAGAAGATTGGTAGAATTTTGTCACAATTAAATTTCATGTTTTGTTTTATCTGTTCTATTATTTTTTAGCTCTCTTGGGCATATGCTCAATGAGCTTTGCTGAGCGGAGTTTGTCCATCATCCATCAGTCCATCCATCCGATGTTAACATTTTCTTAAAAAATCTTCTCAAAAACCGCTTATCGCAGAGGTCTGCCATATGGCACATATTGTCTAAGTAGGTCACATTCAGATTTGTTTAGCGCATCTCTATTCAGGCAATTAGATGTGAGTTCAGCCAAGGTTTTTCTAACAAACCTGTATTTTCTTGTTTCAGTATCGTAATGGGTATTGTCAGGTCTCTTAGGCTTCTTATTTTGAGACAGGTTTTGTCAGGCACTCTCCTTGTTGTCTTCTCAAAATCTAATATCAAAATGGCCTCCTTTGACTCTTGTTTTGTGTTTTTCTCTTTTTTTTTCAGGTGAGCATCTTGACGCCTCTTTGGCCTGATGTTGCGATTAAAGGAAGTGAAAATTCAATATTTTAAGTGTAATTTGAATTTAAACAAGATCTGAATTAGTTGAAAAATGTATATTTCCAGCTTGCTCTCAAGTTTACTTTCAGCTTGCTCTCAAGTTTACTTCTAGCTTGCTATCAACTTTCTTGGAACTATTTTCTGCATTTAGAATGACAATGAATACCAATTGCAGTATAATGGAAACAAAAGTGTTATTATAGACATTGGCAGGTCAGTAGGCGATTAGTACTTCGTAATGTTTTGCTAAGCCTGTTTGAAAACACTGTTAATTCAAACATTTTATAAGATTGATATAGGTGATTTATATTTTATAGATTGATATAGGTGATTTATATTTTATAGATTGATATAGGTGATTTATATTTTATACGTGATTTGTAATCATGCAATGGGAAACTCATAAGCTACAAGATTTCTAAATTTTATGCAAGTCAACTATCAGACTAAACTGTTTGGTTGTGCAGGCAAGCATAGGTTTCGTCCTCCACTGCCCTCTCTGGCCCTATTATTATTCGAGTTGATTACCACTGCCATAAGCAAATTAAACAAATCAGACAAATTAAGCAAATTAACATTCTGCCAAATCAAGATTAAGACAGGGATCATCTAAGTCAGGAATTGCACGGAGGAGCCAGATGCTTGTTTTTCTGGACCAGGCAGTTGATTCGAAACGTCACTCGACAGACAAGCCATGTAATGGCAGCGACAGATTCATCAGCACGCTTGATTGATTATCTTTCATCGTTCATGGTTATTGTTCTCCACAGAATGAAATCCCTTCGCGTAATATTTGAGTATGCCTAAAAGCTAACTCGCTCGATATAGCAGTGTTATCGTACTGCAGGACAAAAGTGGATAGTGGATTGCAGATAGGTTGTCATGCCAAGGCATATAATGCTTATTATTTGTTATACCAGAGGAATAAGGGGAAATGGATAAATTGCAGAGAAATGGAATTATTACAGTTTACAGACCAATGTGATTATGAAATGCCCTCTACAAGTTTCAGTCCAAAATTTTCTGACCGTTCATTGGAAAATTGGCCGAGTAAAATTTTATTTTTGTAACATAATTATTCTTCAAGGTCGGGTGATTTTGTCTTAATGCTTATTGCATTACTCTGATTGGAAAACCTACTTTATGCTTATTGGAAATACTACGTTTTTCTTTAAAGATGATATAATTGCATATTCCTTTCATTGTTCAGTTAGGCTGTATACTATTTAAATGCAGAATTTGACATCATTGATCATGGCCTTCCCCCAGTCTCTCCTGTTATATTGTGCTGTCTATTTGAATGTATCCATAAAAAGTAGAATCATTGTGTCACTCAGATTTGGCCTTTTACTACACTGTTCCACAGCGTGTTTGTTTTTTGGATGTAATGTATAGAATATGCATCTACTTTTTATTATAATTCTTAAGGTGTAGGCTGCCTTGTCAGGGATATCATAAGACTCGTATGAGAAGTACAAAGGTAGCACCTTTTTAACTAACATGTACAAAGACTATCATGAGCTATCATATATTAAGTAAACCTGTTTACACTACTTTGATAGTTTTACTGGCTCTCTTATTTGTCCACATACCTTTTTTCTCATCATCTTTCCTCTCTTCGCCTTTCCTCTCTATCTCCTTTCCTCTCTATCTCCCTTTCATGTTACCCTTTTTGTTATCTTATATCTTTCACTTTTTGTTGTCCCTTTGCTTTCTATGTGTCTTCTTTGTGGTTACTGCTGGATTTTGGGAAGAAATACGCACTTGATGATGAACAAGACAGATTACGTGGAGGTAGTGAGTTTGTGTCTACAATAGGTAAAGGATTTTTCTGTGCATTTCTCTCAAGTTTCTAATAGTGGATTTACATTATTCGATTTTTCGACTCCACTCCTGCCTCCGATAAATCGGAAGGTCATTTACACTATCCGTCTGACATTTCTGATCACTCGCCTGTCTGAAAGTCACATGATACCACTTTTACCAAATGGCGGATTACCTTAGTGACGATGACATTTGGTAGCTGCCGCCGCGAGTGCGGCAACAATAATTGTTGCGAGCCTGCCCACGAGAAAAACTCGGGCAGTGTGGATGAGAGATTCTTTTAAAAAAGCGTAAAACAACTAGGAGCGTATAACACAGTCATGAATATGCCTCACAGTCACGAACCGAGCGCATTTCGTACATTCACTCATCACTTAACTTCAAATCTAAATGCGGCGCCATCTTGTACAAAAAATGTATTGCTGGGGCGAATATCACGTGAACGACACTGTTCGTTCATGAGTTGACGCTCCCGCCTCCAAAAAATTTAGAACTCGTCCGAATTTCAAAACGGATCCGTTTTTCATGAAAGACGGCGGTGGGAGCAGTGGCGGGAGCGGGAGCAAAAAATCGGATAATGTAAATGCACTATTAGAGAACACTGGCTAGCTAGATTATAGTTACCTTAATACAAAAAACACCACAAAACTCACCTATTCAATTTATAGTCTACTGTACCATACTTGTTTCTAATATCTGTGTATTTCACTGCGTATATAAACTTTATTGACCAGTGTATTCTCAAACAGTTCTTAAATATCTAAATGTACAGAAGAAAGCCTGTCCCTGTTACTCAGTTGGTAGAGTACCAGACCAGTTACTTGAAGGTTGTGGTTCAAGTCATATCGTAGGTACAGGTTTGTTGTTTATTTCTCTTCAGTACAGAAACCACAATAGCTACCCCCATTGACTGTCTGTTTAATGTGTATTTAATGTGTACTACCGCAGCCTACTTATTGCACCCGATCAAGTAAATTTGATATATGAAACTTCATTTTACTCTTTATATCTGTTAGTAGCCAAGGAGACAATAATAAAGCTAACACCTTTTGAGACTAATGATAGTTTATTAGTATCATAATAAGTCTCAAAAAGTGTTGTTACCTTTACTATTTTTTTCCTATGTATTGAAGACTAAGATGGCTACTCCATTCCTTATTAGTAGTCATAAACTTTTTTTTTCTCTTTGTTGATAGTATGTAACAAGTAAATTGATTGGTACTTTTTGAAGATCATTATGGTTCTTAAAGAAGCATGTAAGATGGAGTGTCTTGCTAGTTCATACACCAGACACTATTCTGACTAAATTTCGTATTATGTGTCTGATCACTTGTTTGTTTTCATCCTCCCACCCCCCTTCATCTCTCAGGGAGATGTTTACGATGCCATACTGACACATACTGTAGTACAGGCCTCTGTCATTGCAACACAGACTTCCTTTTCTTCTTACGCTGATTTAGCTATCTATCCATCTAGAACATTGTCCCACTCTTCATACCTCTATTGAAGCCCTTCTTTCAGTACCGTACTGGCCGCCTTATAAGTCACACTTTTTAAGGTCTCTAACCTAATTATAAATAGGGAGTGTGACTTATATTATGCACTTACTGAATATCATGACCTCACGTTAACAAACGATCCAGAATACTGATATTTGTGACCATTTTGACAGCCACTTTGCCCCTATTTTTCCGATTTAGCTGCGTTCACACTTCAAAACTGGCAGTCGCGTGATTTTAGAGTCACATGACCCACTACGCACGTCAAACGTAATCATCTTGTCCAATAATAATCACGCAAGACTTTAGCGGACGAATTTCCAATTTAAAGCGATGTACCCGG
>WURV02103212.1:0-20005 GCA_011762755.2 Epimenia babai | reverse complement strand
AAAAAGGAATGTTTTAAGTTTGGATTTAAAGGTATTTAGTTCTGTGCATTGTCTAATGTGTGACGGAAGAGAATTGAGCGAGGTTTCAGTGCTATTTTATTAATGGTGGTGTAATGTCAGTCACACTCATACCTTTAAGAAATTTTCTTATCACCCACTTCATTAGAAATTTTTCTGAACATTCAAGCACTTACATCTCACTCATTTCCTGAAGTGGAAGGTGCTGAAAATGTCTTAAGTTTGTATGAATTGTAACTCGCAACTTTTCACCTTTAAAGCTATGTTTCAACCACTGCTTGACTAGTTGTTGAGTCTATAAGGGTTTACTTTAACTTTTCCTACTGTACAGTGTGGCTAACATGGCAACATTAATCTTTGTCATATTTTTAACAATCATTTCTGTTTTAGCTTAGCAAATTAATCAAATGTGTTGCCAAAAAGATGCAGTCTAGCGTGTGCTGTAGCGTGTGCTCTAGCGTATGCTGTAGCGGGTGCTCTAGCGGGTGCTCTAGCGCGTGCTCTAGCGTGTGCTGTAGCGTGTGCTCTAGCGTGTGCTGTAGCGGGTGCTCTAGCGGGTGCTCTAGCGTGTGCTCTAGCGCGTGCTCTAGCGCGTGCTCTAGCGGGTGCTCTAGCGTGTGCTCTAGCGGGTGCTCTAGCGGGTGCTCTAGCGTGTGCTCTAGCGTGAGCTCTAGCGTGAGCTCTAGCGTGTGCTGTAGCGTGTGTTCGAGCATGTGCTCTTGTCCCACACTCATGTACTCAACAGCTATGATAGCTACACACATTTGTTCCTTGATGCTCTCGTGGCTGAAGGAATCATAGTCTTCCCGTATCGTCTCTGCCCTGTGCAGCATCTCTGCTTTAACCTCCCTGACTGAAAATGCAAGAGACAGAATATCAAGGATTATACCCAATATACTCTAGTTCATACTTTAGTTTATCGATAACGATAATGCCGCTTATCACGTGATTGTCACATGGTCAAATAAAGATGGCGGATACAACTTCGGATTCGAGTGATTCTGAGTGACACCGAATTAACGAATTAACCACTGTTGTCATGACAACCTTTATATCTAATGACAATTTTATACCAGGAAAGAAAATAAAAAAGCACCCCTTAAAACAGCCTGTTCTTGGTAGGCATTAATTAATTTTTTAAGTTTCGACGTCAACTGACTCATTAGCCGTAATTTTGTGGTAGTATTTCTAGTGTACAGACAAACGTAACCCGACAGTCACGTGTTGAATACTGGTACACAATTATCTGAATGTGCGCGAGAAATTGCTCTGAATTTAAAGAGTATTGCTCTTATGCACTATTTCTTGCAACTATTGACAATTTCTTGCAAATATTGACTAGCGCGATAAATTGCAGCAAGAAATATTGCAGTGTAAATGCTCTATAACGCAAGAGAGCATGTTTAACACAGCAATGATCAGAGAGCATGTTTAACACAGCAATGATCAGAGAGCATGTTTAACACCGCAATGATCAGAGAAAGGAAGGCCTTACATACCCACACTGCGAGGGTTACCCAGACGTCATGAATCACTCAGAATTTGATCAGTGTAAAAAATATTAATGTTTGACGTCAATATATATGAAGATTTTTGAATTGTTGAATGCTGTTAGCTTTGAATTCTCAATCAAACCAGCTCTATTTCTGTGTCTAACTGCGCCTCTATTGGGTTGAGAAGACCTTTTACACTGTACACTTACTGTACAGTAAGATTGCTTTTGCATCGATTTAGTGTGGTCATACCATATCATCTCGAAAGCAGCTCTCTCAAATTCTCTAGAACACCCCACAAATTTTATTACACCTGTCAACATAAGTTGTGACTTGGAGTGTTCTTGCCCCGTGTCAGTGCAGACCTCTCTCCTGTTGATGCATATGTAGACGACAGCCCGTCATCAGCCCGTGATCGGAGCTCATGTATAGCTGTGGATCATCTGCATACCGACGAAACTTTAACTGGTGGGATGATGATTATTTCTTGTATTAGTTGCATGTACAATATTAACAGCATTCATTCTACAACTGGAACCTGGACTCACTCTCTTCAGGTTCATCCTCCTCTTCCTCCAGATCGATCGTGAGGTACGTGTGGATAAACTTAGCGAATGCTCCGTCATGCTGCATGAGATCCTCGTACGATCCCATCTCCGTGATTCGTCCGTCATCCATCACCACAACCGTGTCGACCAGCGGCAACCAGTGTACCCCGTGGGTGATCAGAACACGAGTCTGCGGTCACACAGCACTCTTCCCTGTGTGATTTACTCAATCGAGAGTCGAGATTGAGATAATAATTGAGACCTTTTAGTGAATACATTCATTTTATAAGGTGGTACAATTCTGTGTAAATTCCTTGATTTTCACTACAGTCAGTCACACCCTGACTTCTTTGCCCACACACTTCTGTCTTCTCTCCTCTCTCTTCCACCTACTGTACCTGCTCTACCCCACTTCCGAATGATCTTTTCATGCTGTCTTTCTATGTACACTTTTACACTTTTTACTCTCCGCCCCTCACTATTATGGTTACCGTCTAGTACCTTTACATCTGCTCTATCTTTTCACCTATGTCCTTTCTTTGTCTCATTTGTGCCCCCACCCATTGTCATTGGTACCCCCTTCTATTATCAGCACCTTACCACTCGCTGCTCTGCTACCTTCCTGTCTGCACTATGAATATTTGTACATACACAAGCCTTGGTGTTGACCATTCCATATATATCCCGTGTTGGTCACCACCCCTACTCATTGCACATGAAGAAGTATACTTGTATACAAAACCTGACTTATCTGACTTTGTCTTCCCTTATACACCCACTTTAATATGCTTTCTATATGTAATTTGTGCTTACTGTCTGATTATGGTCGAGTATATAAAGTGTTTCACCTCAACAACCTCAATACACCTGACAGTACTCGTATTTCATTCGGGTATCTTACATCAAGGTTTCTATAAAGTGTTGTAAGTTTATTACCTTGTTCTTGAGGATGCCTTTGTTACCAATAACTTGTTCAAACAAATGTTTGCCCACATGAGAGTCGACGGCACTGAGAGGGTCATCCAAAATGTATATCTCCGCATCGTTGTACACGGCCCTGGCCAGACTCACCCTCTGCTTCTGTCCCCCACTCAGATTTATACCCTGTATATAAGAATTTATCTGTACTCAACAGACTGTACCATACACAGCCCTGGCCATACCCACCCTTTGCTTCTGTCCCCCACTCTGGTTTTCACCCATATTCATGTCACCACCCAACAGATATAGGTATCTGTCGTTTCATACGGCCCTTAGTAGAATCACTCTTATTGGCGTTTCATATCTGAGTTTTTGGTGAAATTCGTTATGCGAATATCCGAAATTTGGTGAAAAGTCTTGATTCCACTCTATATTTAACGCAGCATAACATCCCTATTTGTTCACGATCATAACTAATTTCCACCAGTTCCTCACACCGCTCCTCTGTTCATACCTTTTCACCAATCTCGGTGAGATCACCCCCAGCCAGAATCGCGAGGTCAGGTCGGAGTGCGCAGCAGTCTATCACATGATCGTAATCTTTCGCGTTGAATCTACTCCCAAACAGAATGTTATCCCTGAGGGTGGCATTCTGGATCCACGCAGTCTGTGGTACGTATGCCAAACTCCCCTGAAATGGAACGAGACTCGACAGTATTTGACTTGGTTACTCTAATTGACACAACCCGAGTTAAGTAGAAATGATGCCCCGATGACAATGGCAACAAATGTCACAGCAGTCAGGTGCATTAACTTGAGGTTTTAGAGTGGTGTGAGCAGAAATGACACAGTATTACACGATGGCAACAGATGTCTCAGACTGAGCTGAATAAATAAAACTATTAAGGTGGCATCAACCAGATATAACACTGCAGCCAGGTAAAATCAAGACATTTTCATACAAGTCTAGTTCGGTTATATGGTTCTATGAGCATGTTGACACTGACCTTTATAAGGACACTGACCCTGATATTGACACTGACCTTTATATGGACACTGACCCTGATATTGACGCTGACCTTGATATTGACGCTAACCTTGATATTGACACTGATCTTGATATGGACACTGACCTTGATATGAACACTGACCTTGATATTGACACTGACCTTGACATTGACACTGACCTTGATATTGACGCTGCCCTTGATTTTTTCCATTTCACCAAGGAAAGCAGATATCAGAGAAGATTTCCCTGCCCCCACAGGTCCTACTACTGCAAGTAGCTGTCCTTGTGGCACTTCAATATTGATGCTGCAAAACAGACCAGTTGATAAAAATGATGAGGTTATCACCACGCCAAGATATTAAAAAATTACTTTACTAACACTTTTTCAAAAAATAGAAGACGTGTAGCCACGATGAGACATACTAAAGCAACTAAGAAATGATTTGTTTTATGAGCTTTGGGTTACCAGAGAGTAACCGTCTACAGATAGATAACAAATTAAGGTGAACCAAAGTAACTGTGTGTGTGTGCGTGCGTACGTGTGTGTGCGTGCGTGTGTGTGCGTGTACTGGTCTCTATGGCACTTATCTCCCTCTATCTCATCATCTCATTGTAAACCATTCAGTAGACTGTCAGTTCGTGTCTAGAATCAGTGACGTGTGTGGACGACGGCATCTCATTGTAAACCATTCAGTAGACTGTTAGTTCGTGTCTAGAATCAGTGACGTGTGTGGACGACGGTTGGCCGTCTGCCAGACTGAGTGGATTTTCCCTACAGCCTTCTCCCCACCATCAAGAATAAGTCTAATTCGTTTGTCATGTTAATTATAGGTTATAGGCTATCTCTATAGAGGGCCCGTGATGCCCCAGACAGCTGGGTTAATCCAAGTCAACATGCAGCATACATAGGTATCAACATAGTAAGTGTGTAACCATATACAGTACATCCACTTTGATATACATCGCCACCATCACTCACTCTTTCAGAATAGGAGGGTCATCTTTCTCCCACGAAAATGTCCCGTTCTTTATCGACAGCATATTTTCTGAAAGTAGCAGACGCATCAATGCACAATGCTGCGTGCATCAAAATTAATGTGTGTGTGATGAGTAAGCCGAGTTTACCCCGTTGTGTGGGCCATCATCGGACCTTGATACAACTGGCATCGACTGGTTATTACCCTGGCACGGGAATAGTTAGCCGCATGTATTTTGGTGTAAATGACTGTGACACAGTTCCAAGTCTCAGCACAAAAGTCCATCCATTCACACGAGTCGTTCTGAACCTCAAAAATACAAAGGTAACACCTTGTTGACTAAGTATATATGGATTAACACAAGCTTTTGTATATCAAGCATTACACCTGATGAAGTATACTTGATATATGAAAGCCTGTGTTAATCCTTATATAGTTAGTCAACAAGGTGTTACCTTTGTATTTTCCTATTTATGACACGGCTAACACAGCAACCCACACCTCTAAATTCTAAACATCGACAGACAACCTACTCACATCACACATATCTATTTGTGATCGGTGTTGGCTGTACAGTGAGATGGTGACACGGTAAAGAGATAGCGAATGAGAGAGAGTATCATGAGCATGTAGAACACAGCGACAGTAGATGGTTAGATGGAAGATGTTCATGGAGACCAAGCTCTTAGGGCAGTGATGAGATGGTGAAGAGATAGCCAATGAGAGACAGTATCATCACCATGTGGAACACAGCAACATTAGATGGTTAGATGGAAGATGTTCATGGAGACCAAGCTCTTAGGGCAGTGATAAGATGGTGAAGAGATAGCCAATGAGAGGCAGTATCATCACCATGTGGAACACAGCAACATTAGACGGTTAGATGGAAGATGTTCATGGAGACCAAGCTCTTAGGGCAGTGATAAGATGGTGAAGAGATAGCCAATGAGAGACAGTATCATCACCATGTAGAACGCAGTGACATTAGTCAGAAGATGTCCATGCATAAGTCATCAAAACAAGTTTCTAAAAAATTTTTCCGTCTCAATCATATATGCTATGCATATTTTAAGTGAACAATTTGTAATTTGTTAAAAAGTCAATGAATCAATAAATAAACAAGTCACTGAATACATGAATGAAAGAATGATATAAAACTATAAATGAAGTAACTATGACCAAAAAACCGTATGAACAAATGATCAAATGAATGGATGAGGTAGAAGAGAAAGCAGATTTATCTCGAGTGGTATATAGAAATGCCATGTGGGATGTGGGGGTGACCTAGTATAAATGTAGATAACCTGCGCTGTTGTCATGCGTCACACTGTCACCTGACAGTTCACCTGTCTGCAGAAACTTGCTGATTCGTGTTACGGACACATTTGCCTGAATGACATAAAACCACAAACACACTCGACCACATGATGGCACACTCCAACATTCATCAAACATGAATACATCAAAAATGGTAGAAATGAAAGAAACACGGTCTCCATGCAGGTTTATCAATGGTGTAAACAACAACAAAGGCTGACAATATCGACAGGCTCGTTATACACTCATAAAATTTACATTCGAATTACATTTACGTTCTCGATACTCAATATGGTGT
Source organism: Epimenia babai (assembly GCA_011762755.2). Lineage (NCBI taxonomy): Eukaryota > Metazoa > Mollusca > Solenogastres > Cavibelonia > Epimeniidae > Epimenia > Epimenia babai. The sequence continues at coordinate 13,424 of WURV02103212.1, read as the reverse complement.
GTTTGGAGATCTCGCTCATTTTACGTTTCATTTTAGTGAAGGCGTGGTAAACATTAGAGGAATGTGCACATGAAAACACCCAAGCCATATCTTATAATTTTTATCTGAAACCAACAATAATCCAACAATAATCCAACAATAATTTAAAAATAACCATGCAATCATCTAACAATAATCTAACAATCTAACAATAATCTAACAATAATATAACGATAATCTAACAATAATTTAACAATAATTTAACAATATAACGATAATCTAACAACGATATAACAATAATATAACAATAATCGAACAATAATTTAACAATAATCTAACAATAATTTAACAATAATTTAACAATAATCTGAGAATAATCTAACAATAATCTCACAATCATCTATTAAGAATTGAAAAATAGTCTAACAATAATCTCACAATATCTAACAATAATCTCACAATCATAACAAAATCTATTTATAATCAATAGAAGACAATAATTGAATTTTCATCAGCTTTTTTGCGATGACAAATTTTGTCCTAACCAGAATCAGACTAAAACAGAGAGAACTTCTGACAATTGGTATAAATGTATATAACATCGTTGCCTGTCTCGAAGACAACAATTGAATGTAAGACATATTGTAGGGGATGCGACTGGCGTCTTTAAATCTCACGAAGAGTACGATTTTCATACCTTTTTCATCTGATTTTTTGGAGCCAAATTTAAACGAGTTTCATTTAATATTGAAATACCTTTTTTTGTAGACTAAAATTAAGAATGGAAAAGAATGAAATTAATTAGCCCTGGCCATAAATTCCTAATCAATTAATGGAAATTTAAAGTGAATACCTAAAAACGTTCTCACTTTCATCCTTATATCATAAAAAAAAAACAGTTAAAGAAGTGTAAAGCGTAACATCTATATACCATGCTTATAAGCCGCTCGCCGCTTGCCCAGGCCATCGAATGACGGTTTACATAATCAGTGGGGGGGGGGGACAGGCCTGTTATAACGGGTGCCAGCAAAAACCTCACAAATTTACTTTCCATGTGCAATAATTTCTTTTGCCACAAATTTGACTTGTAATTATTAATGACCAAGTCAACTTGAGCAACTTGGGTGAAGTACTGTGTCAACGATACAACGGAAAAACATGAAATTTAGGTATTGCTGGGGATACGAGTATTCAGCGATATGGTTACCTGTTTTGTATATGGTTACGTCATTATGTATAGTGTATATGATTATGTTGTTATGTATAGTGTATATGGTTATGTTGTTATGTATAGTGTATATGGTTATGTTGTTGCCTGCAGTGTGTATGGTTATGTTGTTACCTGTTGTGTATACATCTACATTGCTACCTGTACAGAATGTGGTAATATGGTTACCTGTACTGTATGTGGTTATATGGTTACCTGTACTGTATGTTGTTATATGGTTACCTGTACTGTATGTGGTTATATGGTTACCTGTACTATATGTGGTTATATGGTTACCTGTAGTGTATACATCTACATTGCTACCTGTACTTTATGTGGTTATATGGTTACCTGTACAGCGAGAGATATAATCATAGGCAGCATCGTGATGGGGCTACGGATGATGTTGAAGAGGGACAGGGCAACAAATGCTTTGTTAGCATCGAGGTAGTGTGACTCTGACGTCAGTGTGTATGTTACGAATGTCGCCAAAGTCACCTGGATGTTATCACAAATTCCTCACAATTATCTAAATAGTTCTCGTCTATAGGTGCTGAGAGGTCATATGTGTTAAAGTGTGAAAAGTGTAAAGTGTAAAATGCGTGTTTTACTCACTCAATCACCTGATGAAGCATTCATTGTGTCTGCGAAAGTTTGTGTTTCGATATATTTTTGTTATTCTCAAAAGTGCTACCTCCGATTTCTTGTTATGTATCTGTAGAGACTAATATGGCTGCTCCACCTTGTATATGTTTGTATGTCAGAATGTCAGATAAAGTTCACTCGTGTTAATATTTATCTATAAAGTAATAACATACTTTTAAGTATTAGTGTCATTTTTTGTTTTATATAATAACGTGGAAATCATTAAACTGCAAGCAAGATGAAAGTTGAAACATTTGCTGTACTGACGATGAAGGGGGCTATCATCCACGTGAAGGTGCTGAAGGCTGACAAGTACGCGAGCTTGTTAAGGAGGTGCATCTCTCTCCCGCGAATGTCTGTCACCTTCTCCTCGAACAGTTTCTCCCAAGCGTACAGCTTCAGTACCTGGTGTTGAGTAAAATTTAAAATACAATATAAAAACTAAAGCAAATGGCGAAATGAACATTGACAAAATAGTGAAGGAATGAGTAAAACAGAAAGAAAAAGAAAGAATGGTGCATAAAGATGTGTTCATGTAAATTACAAGGTGCTGTTATTTGTGGGTCTCTAACATTATTTCTGTTGTCCATAGTGTTACCTGATTCACAACTGAATGCTGCGAGTGAGTTTCACATAGAAATAGTTTAATTTCTTGTGAACGTATAATTAGTGTGATACACTGTGCTATCAAGGCAGATCCTTGTGTATTCCTTGTACTCCCCATATTCTTTATACTCTTTGCATTTCTTTTAGTCATAGTAACCACAAATTTGTGATGAGTCTTTGATTGACATGTTATTGGGCGGGCACTAAAAATCAAATAGAATTCCATTTCACATAATGATGGTGTTAGGCTGATTTAACTTAAGTGTATTTTTATTATGTTATGTGTTATAATTAGTTATTTCATTTCATTTCATTTAACTGTTGTGTTAGGCAATGATTTACTTGTATTTACTAACTATTGTATTATACAATATAATCAGTTATTACATGAAATGTATATAGGCGCCTTCGAGACATACTAGTTATTAGGGCGCCTCCCAAACAAATGCATTATTAATATTATTATTATTATAAATACCTACATGCCAGAGATAAAAAAGTTGATACGAGAAGTACGTCAATACCTTCATGCCAGAAAAAATTAAGTTGATACGAGAAGTACGTCAATACCTTCATGCCAGAGATAAAGAAGTTGATACGAGAAGTATATAAATACCTTCATGCCAGAGATAAAAAAGTTGATACGAGTAGTACGTCAATACCTTCATGCCGTTGAGCACTTCATTCATTAGCTTGATTCGATCATCTTTGAGCTTCATCTGTTTCACTTGTAACTTTTTCATGGCGATTGCGATGGCGGCATTGATGGGCATGATGAGGATCATCACGGCCAATCCAGCAAACACGGATGGTCCCAGGGTCAGGTAGAGAAACACCATGCTGAGTATGATCTGCCATGGGCTACATTATATGAGAACACCACTTGTAGATTTTAATGTGTGTATAAATACTGTACTGTATAACATGGTGTGGTTTATTTCACACATGCCAAGTAAGGGACATCAATTCACATACTATTTTTACTTCTGGCATCATTGGGAAGAAAGCACATTGAACACCATCAGCCCATGGCAGGTGTACTCTTAGGTCTGCTTATAGTTCGGTTATGGAATAGTTCAGTGGTAGAGCGCCGGTATTCAAACCAGAAGGTGGAGGTTTCAAATCCGGGTGCCATTGTGCTTTTCCGTTGCATCTTTGGACAAGGTCCTTTATCGCGATTACTCAGCTTGACTTAGCCATAAATAAGTGAATTTGGTCAACAAGTGAAATTTCTTTGTGGCAACGCAAATTAATATACACCGGGGAGATATGTGAGTTGCTTACGGGCGCATCTTATAGAGCTGTCATCCCCTGTGGGTCCTCGCATATCATCATTTGCCAAGCTGCGCGAACGGCTTTAAAGTACGGGGTATAAATGGCTGATTTACATTACTTTCGTTCGGTTATATTGTATTTTTGAGTTGGACGTGACTATGTTACAGATGCTGATGGTTATATTGTATTTTTGAGTTGGACGTGACTATGTAACAGATGCTGATGGTTATATTGTATTTTTGAGTGTGATTATCAAAGGTATTGTATATGCGCTGAATAGCTGCCAATAACATTCCATTGTAAACCGCATCGGAGAGCCTTTATTGGCCGATACTTGCGGTCTATAAATGTTGTACTTCACCTTTTTTTACCTTTAAACTGGACAGTATACTGACCAGAACTGGACAGCTGAAGAGAGTCCACAAGAATGACATGATATCCTGAATTCTTTGAGCATCCACGGACATCAAGTTCACGATTTCTCCGACAGTGGACGTCTTACGCGCTTCGCTGTTCATCAACAGGCTCTGTGGTGCAAGTCTATTAGTGTAGAATAGTGCGAGAAACTTTAATGAATGATCAGTATATTGTAGTGCAAACTGCAGTAGGGTGGGGTAGTGTAGAATAGCGTGAGAAACTAAGCATGTGTAACATGTGTACATTAGCTCACAACTTCCCAAATATAATCTCATTATCTCTCCAGATGAACTCATTTTAAGCGTAAAAGATGTTTTAACAGGAACCCTAGACAAATAGGCTCCACGCCAAACAAGTGAAATCAATCAAAACCGAAACTGCGAATCTTGGATAATGCAAATCCTGAAAGCCAGGAGGGCTCGCCGCAAGCTGAGAGTATCTACAAGGCTTCCAACACAGACATTGATCGCAATAACTATGCCAGCGCATGTAATTCTGTCCATGCATTGATAATAACTGCCATACGCAATCATCGTGACAACATTATATATACTGCCCCTGCACAGGAAGCATTATTCGACACTTTCAGTAAGATATTAAATAAACGTAATATACCTTCCATTTTACCCCGAGACAAGTCAAATTATAAATTATGCGAATCATTTGCCACATACTTTTCAACAAAATAGTCACCCTGCGGCAGAAACTGGATTTACTTCTGACACCTGCACTCTCAGTCCAACCTCATAAGGTTGTACCAAAACTTGACCAGTGTCATCTTATAACGACCAAAGACCTTACTGAGATAGCAACAGAATACCCAATCAAGACCTCTTCTGTAGATCCTTTACCGCTTAAATTGATGAAGGCTGGTGAAGAAACCATCCTCCCAGCAGCTGTCCATCTTGTCAACATGAGCTTAGTCACAGGAACATCTCCGCAGTCCATGAAAATAGCCAACATTTGACTGCTCATGAAAAATTCAACCTCGACCCTGCCATCTTAAAGAACTTTAGACCGTTATCCAATCTCACAAAAATTTCCAAAGATTAGTAACGTGTTGTCTATTGTCAGCTTTCTTCAAATTTCTACTCCAACGGCCTTCTTTCCCTTCTTTTCAAGTCTGCCTACCAAGCCTATCATTCTCCAGAATCTGCCATTCTCTCGATATCCAACAGCAGACTTACATCTCTGGACTCTGGCTCTGGTGTCACTTTCTTACTGTTAGACCTTTGTGCCACTTTTAACACCATCGACCATTCCATGCTGTTGCATCGCCTGGACTCCAACTTCCCACTTCGGGGTCTGCGGTACTGCCCTAGTGGATCAAGTCAACTTTCACTTCTACACTGATGACACACAACTCTGGCCTCCAGTTGATTTCGACAATCCCAATGACCTCAATAATTCCATCTTTAAAAGACAACTTTGACTTATTTTACTTATGCCTCTTGGTTCCTCGTGGAACATAGGGCCGCAACAACACACTTCCAACTTCCAATGCACTCGGTTCTGAGGTCCTTCTGAAACTACATCTTTGCCTATCCGATATCGCTGCCTGGATGTCGGCAAACAAACTTCATATTAATGCAGACATAACTGAAATCTTGGTTATAAGTCTGAAACACTGACAAAATCCTAATTCCCCTATCTCTATCAACTTTGATGGCAACACTATCCATTCATCCCAGTCAGCCAACAATCTCGACGTAATCTTTGACTCTCACCTAACTTTTCACGAACATGTTTCATCAATTATTAATTCTGGCTACATTCACCCCCGCTCCATCAGATCAGCCTCTAAATACCTGTCCAATAAGTCAACACAAACTCTCCTTCAGGCATTTGTCATCTCACACCTTGATAACTACAATTCACTTTTGTCTAATAATACATCCTATAATAGTAACCGTCTCCATAAACTGCAGACCTGCAGAATCATTGCTAAATCTTCAAAACGCCAGAATATAACTCCCATATTGCAAAAACTACATTGGCTACAGATTGGGTCTCGCATTAAGTTCAAAATACTCGCTACAACTCACAAATCCCTGTATGGTTCCTCCCCCGCTGACCTCCATGGCATTCTCCACATTCACCAACCATACCGCTCCACACGACACTCACAGTGCAAACTACTCACTGAACCAAAAACTAGACTTAGAACAATTGGCAATAGATCATTTTCATTTGCAGCTCCACTACTCTTCAATGGTCTACCAGATTCGTAAAACTGAAAATTTAACCATTTTCAAGAATGCAATCAAAACTTATTCATTTTTAAAGGCTTTTTTGAAGAAATAACTTTTCGACTAAACCACCTCCAAAAGTAGCACTGATAGCTAATCGCCTGCATTGTGTTTATGTACATTTCAGTTTTTTTTCAGTTTAGTGTATTTTTATCATTTATTTATTTGTGTTAAAAGGTCAATGTTAAATGTCATTTGGTGGCTTGTGTCATGAATGCGCTATATAAATGTGCTATTATTATTATTATTACATAACCGACAATGTCAAATTTGTTTATAGTATTCATTAATGATGTTGAAATGTATTGAGTTATATAGTCAGCACAAGTAACATCCTCCATATAAAAAACACCTTGTCGTGACAGGAGGCCAATACATCTACTACCAGAAAAACCAGGAGATTCATTAAAATCTGTTACCCGTGAGGTATGGGGAGCCATTTTAGCTATAGTTTAGAATAGGGTAAGTCCCAAGCTATTTTGTACTGAATGAGATAAAGATCAGGTATACATTATCAGGTGCAAATCTAGCACCTTTAACATATCACATACTTAAATATATCTTACAAAATTACATATAAATTCTTTTGTGTAGATGTAATTACTTTGTTTCTCTAGTCTGATACTATTTGTACTGTATTACTATATGTGAATACTGTTCGTAATTTGCACTGATCTCTTGCACATCTCTTATCTTCTGAATCAAAATTAGTCAGAAAGATGTGTCTTATTTTATTATTGTCCAGACACGCTGAAACTGACCTTTCTGTAGATGGCAGCGATGAATGCTGCCCTCATTCTCATGCCGAGGGTCATACCGATGTGGAGGCTTTGATGGAACAATAGGGACTGAGTGAGGGCGTTGGCGAACATAGCGACAATATACACATAGCCCTTCCATTCTTGAATTGTACGGTCTTCGGTGAACTCTATCAGCAAGCTGTACCCAGCAGACATGCAGCTTATATAATAGCAATAGTAGCTCATTGACTGATATGGTCTTCAGCAAGCTGTACCCACCAGACATGTAGCTAATATAATAGCAATAGTAGCTCATTGACTGATGTGGAATTCAGCAAGCTCTACCCACCAGACATTTAGCCTATGGACTGATATGGCCTTCAGCGAGCTCTACCCACCAGATATTTAGTCTATTGACTGATACGGTCTTCAGCAAGCTGTACCCACCAGATATTTAGCCTATGAACTGATATGGCCTTAAGCAAGCTGTACCCACCAAACTGACTTCTGACATGATGATTTCAACGCTACCATTTTACCACTCACCACCATCCCTCTCTGAATTCAGATCAAAGGGCCATAAATTTTGTCAGCAAAAATAAAAAAGTAGTTTTATCATTGTTGACAAAAAGGTATCAATTAGAACTCAAGTGATACGTATTTTATGAAATTTCAAAGGCATGTAACGACGTATTTCAGTGATCAGCATAAATCAATCACCAACAATGACAGATAACAATCAACAGCAATCACCAGTACTTATGAATAATCACCAACACTCACAAAGAATCACTAAGAATCACCAAGGAATCACCAAGAATAACCAACCTCAGAATTTGTGGATTCACAAACATCATGCAGTCATAGATAAACTTGAGTGCCACTGCCTTCAACAATGTCGGTCCATATATAAACATCATGGCTTTAGCTATCGAGGGAGTCCTTTTGGGTTGAGTTGAGCCACATTTGTACGACTCTGGCTTGTACTGGACCTGGTCAAGAAGAGGTGATTTTTCAGTGACTTTTGATGGGACTTTCTTGTTCTGACTGAGTGCTGACCTCGCTTCCTTCATTTCGCTGAAAAGCAAATCCAGCTTGAGTTTTATCAAATGTAGAGTACTGGAAACTAGTGTGTCAGACATGATAATTAGCTAATAAATTAATTAATTAATTCATAATGCAGCTGGATGTGATGGTTGTCGCTGAAGCTTTACCATTTTAATCAGAAAGACTCTGTAGTAGTTACTCAGTATAAAAAAGTACTACAACAATAACCATGACTCAACAGTAACCATCACTCAACAGTAACCATGACTCAACAGTAACCATCACTCAACAGTAACCATGACTCAGCACAGAATGTTCAACTGTCTACTCATTTTTACTCACTCCTTCATGTCAGTGTTGTCAACTGACGCAATTTTATAATCCTAAAAAGTGCAATTCCCTTGGTTTTTCCAAAAACTTCCTGAAATGAATCATTCATTGAATGACCATTTCCAAGATTCCAAGAAATTTTCATGCAAATTCATGAACAATTAGAAATATTGCTTGAAATTTGTTCAGCAACAAAGAAACACACAGAAAAATGCTGCCAAAAGGCAGAGATGAACCTGATGTATGGTACATTTTCTAAAATTTACCTACATTCTTAGAAACATTATGATTCATTTTCAAACAGATGATTCATTTATAGCATACTTCTCCCGCTTGGCAATGTTAACTTGTTTCATCCATGCTTTCTCAAACACTGGAACGGTGGCATGGGACTTGTCTCGGGGATTGAGGTCCCACAGGTCAGACTCGACCAGAGACTTCTTGTAACCAGTCGTAACGACTCTAGAGGACCGAAAGACCAAATGATTTTTACACCAATCAATGTGCTATGGTAATCAAACATTTAGAGTAAAGTAAATTAGGTATTTATATCCCACAATTCAAAGCCACCTGTGCAGCCGGGCAAATCACGATTTGCGAGGACTCACGGGGGTTGGCAGCTCTAAAACAGGCACCGGTAAGCCACTCACAAATTTAGTTTCCCAGTGTATATTAATTTGCGTTGCCACAAAGAAATTCCACCGGTACTCAACCAGAACAATTGGGAAGTATCTTGCCCAAAGATACGATGGAAAAACACAATGGCATTGCCCCGATTTGAACCATCCACCCTCTGGTTCAGAGGCCTGCGCTCTACCACTGAGCTATCCTGTTCCCATTTTCTCCCCTTTTAAAGCTCTTACAAGAACTGCACTACCTATTTGCCTGTTATTGGAAAGGCGAACATATTCCATTCGTTGTAAATGACACTATTCAAATAGAAGGTTGTATATTTTACTGTATACTGTTAAAATAGAATACTCTGATATAGGAAGCAACCAACATATATAAATCTGAGAGCTTGTAAGTCTATTGTGTGCTAAGTATTAGTAAAAGTGTAAATGGCAAAGATATTTCAAACCTAATAAAAAAAAGAGAATTTATCTGACAAACAAATCAAATATTACCATTGATGAGAAACAGAACATAGAAATATTGAAGGGAGATAATAGATATTCATTATACATAGTGGGGCGATTAGTTTGAGAAGCTAAAGCTGCAATTCTTCCTGCAACAGGACAGTGGTTCAAATTACACACACGACACATAGTTAAGACAAACATGGCCGATTACATGAAGACTATGATGGATTGTAACAAGGTTAGTGATTTCATAGTGATCTGTTAAAGTTTGATAACAGGGCATGACAGTCTGGTGGATTCACAATTATTCATAATAGTAGGGTATGCATCCAGTCCAGGTGCCTTGATGAACCTGGTTAAACAGCTTCTACTGGACGGATACAGATAACAAGGGTATGTTATCATGTTTATAGACAATTATAGGTTCTAGATTAGTATGTAGGTTATAATAGATTATACTGATCGACGAATAATAATAATGGGTTATTATTTCAGTATGATGACCTGTTCATCCACCAGAAGGTGATTCTGGAGAAGAATGATGCGAGAATCTCAGGGCAGGGAGGCTAGAAAGGAATTTATAGCGTGTATGTAGCATGTAGCAACAGGCTTTACCTAAGCCAGCTACCCTCTACAGAGTTAGTCTGCATGCAGGGGTGACCTGATGTCATTAAATAAGTAGCTTTAGTCAGTCTGGTGGGGGCATCACCATAGTGGAAACAAGTGAATCTAACTATTGACCTCTGTCTATTCAGGCCACTGGTTCCAAACACTAACTAACAGAGAGCCCACATGTGTCAGACTCCCATACCTCTGTGATAGTTGATTATTTATAATGACAGGACGAGCATTGAAAAGACAGCGCTGTTATAGTGCATTTACATCATCCGTTTTTTGGAAGCAGTTCCCGTTTCCAGCTCCTGCCTCCAATTGTGTACCAAAAACAGAACAGTTTTGAATTTCAGTCTCGTTCTAAAATTTTCGCAAGCGGAAGTTTCAACCAATGAACGAATAGTGTCAAGCTGGTGACCGTACTGGTATCCTGTTTTACTTGGTTACAAGATGGTGCCTTAATCTGATTTACAATTATCAAAAGGAAAAGCGAAACTTTTTTTCTACGCTGCATTTTTTAAAAAATATTCTCTTGTTCAAACTGACAGCTTATTTTTTGGGAGAGACTTGCTACAACTATAGTTGCGGCACTTGCAGCCGCAGCGAGCAAATTTGAGTTCTTCATCGCTACATTCGCTACGGTAATCAACTTTTTTTTAACTACCTCATGTCACGTGAAAGTAACAAACGAACAGGAGAGCCTGAGAGATGGTGTAAATGGTCTTCTGTGTGGAATGCTAGATGGAGGCGGGAACTACTTCCGAAAAAGTGGACCGATGTGAATGCACTATGAGAGAAGTTCAAGGTTCTTCAGGATTGATTCTAATGATCCAACCATTACACAAACTACCCCGCATGATGGCTGCATGTAACAAATTCAATCAATTAGGTCACGAGGCAATAGTTCTTGGCCCATAGGCCTCAGTCTCCCTGCACCTGCGCGAGTGTTCATCCATTATGTATGCAGCACACAGTTGGAACCAATAGTCTCACCTACAACTGAGCTAGTGTTCACCCATTATGTCTGCAGCACACAGTTGGAACCAATAGTCTCCCCTGCACCTGAGCTAGTGTTCATCCATTATGTATGCAGCACACAGTTGGAACCAATAGTCTCACCTACAACTGAGCTAGTCTTCATCCATTATGTATGCAGCACAGAGTTGGAACCAATAGTCTCCCCTGCACCTGAGCTAGTGTTCACCCATTATATATGCAGGACACAGTTGGAACCAATAGTCTCCCCTGCACCTGAGCTAGTGTTCATCCATTATGTATGCAGCACACAGTTGGCACCAATAAGCCCCTCATCTCGGCTCAATCACACACCATAACATCATTGAATTTCGAGCAAAAACATACATAAAATTATCTGTCTTATTCGCTCAACAATAATATCAGTAATCATGCAATAACTTCATTTGGTAGATTTGTAAATGATTTGTACAAGGAGGGGGGATAGATATATTTTTTTATAAATGAGCCAAATCGAGGGAAAGAACATTTGACTCAATACTATATTGATAAGCTGCACTATATAAATACCTGATATTATTATTGTTACTATGTATTTACATTAAAATGTAGACTAGTGTTTTGGTTCATTGTCATTAAGAGTTCATTTTTGTCTTCTGTCATTCATTGTCCTCTATTGGCATTCAGTGCTGTTCCTCGTAGTTCAGTAGCGTTCATTGTTATTCATAGTTGTTTTTTGTCTTTCACTGTTGTTCAATGTTGTTCTTTAGCCTTCATTGCAGATCACTGTCATTCACTGTCATTCATGTCATTCACTGTCATTCACTCTTATTCATGTCATTCACTGTCATTCACTGTCATTCACTGTCATTCATGTCATTCACTGTCATTTACTGTCATTCACTGTCATTCACTGTCATTCATGTCATTCACTGTCATTCATGTCATTCACTGTAATTCACTGTCATTCACTGTCATTCACTGTCATTCATGTCATTCACTGTCATTCACTGTCATTCACTGTCATTCATTGTCATTCATGTCATTCACTGTCATTCACTGTCATTCATTGTCATTCATGTCATTCACTGTCATTCACTGTCATTCGGATGTAAGATCTGGGTTAGGGCTGTATTTATTTCACGGCACATACCTTGTTGGTGTGCGTGTAAGCCTGGGGTGGGAGCACTTCAGCCTTGATTTGCAGCAGAAGTTGGATGAAGATGAGGGTGAACTCGATGTAGAAAACAACCATCGGCCCGATGGAGGAATCGTAGTCCAGCTTCTCATCCTGGTTACCGTGGAAACACAGCTATGATTCATCATTCACATTATAAACATAACAATAGGTACCCACACTTATCCATTGGCTTCGCAGAGAACGCATTTCTTCTTACTTATTAGTTGTGATTTATCTAGATATTCACGTTTCCGTAATCGACGCTCGATAGACCGTGAGATCTGTTGTCAGCAGCGATTATCTCGGATGGTGAAAGACCTGAGTGTTGGCTGCGGCTGGCTACAGCGATGGCCACACGACGCGAGCAACGTGCCTGATTGCAGCTTGAGATTTTGATCATAACGTGTAGTAAATATATACTGTATACTGGCAGTAGCTGTTAGAAGTTCGTGTTTTTGTATTTCTTGGTCTTCAGAACTGGATATATTAACGAGCTTCTCACATTCTATGTTCCTACACGCCGTCTGAGACAGAGACGAAGCTACGCAGAGACACACAGACATACGTATACACAGAGACACACAGACATACGTATACACAGAGACACACAGACATACGTATACACAGAGCCGCACAGACATACGTATACACAGAGCCGCACAGACATACGTATACACAGAGACACACAGACATATGTATACACAGAGACGCACAGACATACGTATACACAGAGACGCACAGATATACGTATACACAGAGCCGCACAGACATATGTATACACAGAGCCGCACAGACATATGTATACACAGAGCCGCACAGACATATGTATACACAGCCGCACAGACATATGTATACACAGAGCCGCCCAGACATATGTATACACAGCCGCACAGACATATGTATACACAGAGCCGCACAGACATATGTATACACAGAGACGCACAGACATATGTATACACAGAGACGCACAGACATACATATACACAGAGATGCACAGACATATGTATACACAGAGACGCACAGACATATGTATACACAGAGACACACAGACATATGTATACACAGAGACGCACGGACATA